>AWOL01S0057569.1:0-33679 GCA_000715115.1 Nicotiana otophora
ACGGTACGAGAAAAACTAGCCAGTGTTTATTTTGATTATTGCATTTCTTCTCTACTTGCAATTCTCTTGGATGTATACATATTTTATTCGCATATCTTCTGTATACGCTAGATCAGGAATGTATACATGCCTTTATGCATATCTTCTCTATATTCTACCTTACTTGATGAAATGAAACATGGTACATATCTACTCTATATGTGAATCTATGTGACTTGACTTGTTTAATCATGCATATCTTCTCTATATGTGATTGATGAAGGATTAATTGATGTTCCATGCATATTTCACACACATATTCTCTATATGCAAGTTTGATGATTTAATGACATTACACGTATATCTTCTCTATATGCTGGATTGTTAACTGATTCATGACTCAGCACGGTATCTGGTTTTGCACCTACGTGGTTTTATCTGTGTTATATGATTTGATGGAACCATTGTTGTGTGTTTACAAAATTTAGAAATTGAACAGGTTTCTATTGAGTATCATTAATAATTCTTCCCACTATTACCTCGCCGAGGTTAGTCATGATACTTGTTGAATACATAGGGTCGGTGGTACTCATACTACACTTCTGCACTTTGCGTGTAGATCTTGAAGTTGAGTTGTTGTGGATGGTAGGAGCTGGCATTGATGATGTACCTGCTTTCTAGATATTGCTACCACTTGTCCTTGACAGTTTTGGATTCGTACTTTGTTTATGTATATTCCAACAGATGTTGTATTTATTTTGTACCCACTTTGTAAATCTAAATTTTAGTGTCTTATGACTTGTACAACCAATCCATGGGTTATTATATGGAAATTCCGCTATTTCATTTATTGATTACTTATGATCTTCACTAGAATTATAAAACTATTAATTGGCTTACCTAGCGGACTGGATTAGGTATCGGTACGACTAGGTAAATTTTGGGCCGTGACAACGCTTCAATAGATGACTGAGCATGAGCCAAATAGTTGAAATGAAAAGCTCTACTTAAATTCACATATGCTCTGATAAGTTGAATGACTACATCTACCTACATTTTCTCTTTTATGCAAGTAGCCTTGCCTTAGATCCAAACCTAACATTCCTAGAAAGCCTAAATGATTATGTTCTTTGGGTATTTTGCTTTGTATATTCAGATGTCTATTGGTGATCTTTGTAATTAAAAGTCCGATAAGGGATGGTAAATGTGTTTGCTATGTGATGACTTATGCTACTTGGCAGAATCTCCTGTGCTTGATGCCCTATGAAAGAGTTGAGGTTAGTGGCTGCAAGGATGATTTTAGTAAGGGGAATCCCTCCCTAACAGAAGCATTTGTCATGACCCAACTCCCACCAAAGCTGCAAGGGCGCCCAACCCTACTTGCTAGGCAAGCCAATAGTTCCACAATAATGGTAAATTCAACAAAATAGAATTTAGTAAACTTAATAGAGGAGATATCTTGAAATAACCGCAAAAAATAGTAATACTTCTACAACCATCTCAAAGATCCGGTGTCAATGAGTACATGAGTACTACTGCGAATCAAAATACAAGACCAAATCCTCAATACAACTATCTTAATAGTACAACAATAATAACAAAAATAATGAAAGAGAACTTCAAGGACTATGGACGACATAGCAGTTGCCTCGTAGTCTCCCAAAAGATGGTATCAACATAACTCTAGCAATCACCACGTCCGGAAGTACCTGGATCTGCACACGAAGTACATAGTATAGTATGAGTAAAACCGACCCTATGTACTAAATAAGTAACAAACCTAACCTTGGGCTGAAAGCGGCAACGAGCTTAGAAGAAATAGTTAGAGACCAATATCAATAACCATTAACAGCTCAGGATATAAAGGAAACAGTATAAATAAATAACTCAATGATATCATGTTCAACTCATTCACATTTCAGAAATTAAGACATGCTTTCCAAGTATAACAGTTAAAGCCCAACACGGATAAAAATATTTCAATTACAAGCTAGCATGAGCAAAGTATATATCTATGCTTACATGTCAAATATACGTGTCAACTTAATACCCTAATGATGAAGCCGTCAAGAATAAGAACACTTAGCACTGTATGGGTGCCTTGCATAAAGGCCCCTTACCAATGCACGTATTTATAACATTGTGCATATGCCCACTACTAGTATGTCAGACTCCGAAGGGGGGATCCTACCCAAATACTAATCTGAATCACAAAGCCCAATAATGGGGCATGGTGCACGTGTTTCCTCAAATCAGTAACATTGAGCCCAATATGAGCCTGGCGTATGCGTCACCTCCAAAATCAATACCAAATTGGTTCTAAGGCCCAAGCTCAGCTATCAACTTCTCAAGTCTCAGTTAACCATATCTCACAATACTCAATAAAACAGTGTCACACACATGACGCATCAAAACCATGTGAGGAAACAAATAAGATAGTACTGAGATAGAGATATCATATACTAATATAGCATCATGACTGAGAGTACGTGTACAATTAAAGCAAATAGCTCAGAAACAACATGTATAGTCCTATCATGTCTCAAACAACTAGCACATAGCCTAGACATGATTTCTAACATGAATCAGAACTCAAATAATCATACAGGTTTAGAAAACACTAATATAATGATGCATGATAGCAAAACACCTCCCATAGTAGTCTAAAAGACATCTCAAATCATGAAGGCTCTAGTGCACGCACACACACCCGTCACCTAGCATGTGTGTCACCCCAACACATCTCATATAACATGATTCCGAGGGATATTTACCCTCAAACCCATGTTTAGATATGTTACTGATCTCAAAACACGCAAATCAATACTAAAATATCGCTTGCCACGAGAATCGGCCTCCGAGCGACTCCAATCTAGCCAAATCTACTTAATATCATCAATAAAAGCCATCGCAAACAATTCCAAATAATAAGCTAAGGTCTTGAATCAATTATGAAAAGTCAACCCCGAGCCCGCACCCCGGAACCCGACAAAATACTAGTACAACCATATCAATTTCATCTAATTACAACCATAAATCGACCCTCAAATTATCAAATCTCACTCTCAAATAACATAGCCTAAAATACCAAACTTTCACCTCCAATTCACATAAACTAGGTGTAATAATCAATGGGTAATCAATATCTATCATCAAAAGTGATTAAACTATACATACCTATTCAATTAGGATGAAAAGCACTCCAAATATCGCCTTAGACCGAGCTCCACAAATCCAAAAATGAGAAAAAACCTCAAACCCACGATATTATAGAGTCTGCCAGCAAAAGCGCACCTACGATTCACTCAGTCGCACCTACGATGCCGCACATGCGGACAAATACATCGCATGTGTGGAATTTCATTAATTCCCGACCATGCTCACCTGCGATCTTTCCACCGCACCTGCAGAACCTCTTCTGCGATCCAACTACCGTATCTGCGATCCTAGCCCAATACCCGACCCCCAGCTTCTGCGGATCCTCCTTCGCACCTACACAAGCGCTTCTGTGCACATCTGTCCTCATCTGCGGACTTCCTCTGCCAGCCTCACTCTTCGCTCNTCCCAAGCTCAGCTATCAACTTCTCAAGTCTCAGTTAACCACATCTCACAATACTCAATAAAACAGTGTCACACACATGACGCATCAAAACCATGTGAGGAAACAAATAAGATAGTACTGAGATAGAGATATCATATACTGATATAGCATCATGACTGAGAGTACGTGTACAATTAAAGCAAATAGCTCAGAAACAACATGTATAGTCCTATCATGTCTCAAACAACTAGCACATAGCCTAGACATGATTTCTAACATGAATCAGAACTCAAATAATCATACAGGTTTAGACAACACTAATATAATGAAGCATGATAGCAAAAACACCTCCCATAGTAGTCTAAAAGACATCTCAAATCATGAAGGCTCTAGTGCACGCACACACGCCCGTCACCTAGCATGGGTATCACCCCAACACATCTCATATAACATGATTCCGAGGGATATTTACCCTCAAACCCATGTTTAGATATTTTACTGATCTCAAAACACTCAAATCAATACTAAAATATCGCTTGCCACGAGAATCGGCCTCCGAGCGACTCAAATCTAGCCAAATCTACTTAATATCATCAATAAAAGCCATCGCAAACAATTCCAAATGATAAGCTAAGGTCTTGAATCAATTATGAAAAGTCAACCCCGAGCCCGCACCCCGGAACCCAACAAAATTAATAAACTCTGAACACCCATTCAAATACTAGTCCGACCATATCAATTTCATCTAATTACAACCATAAATCGACCCTCACATTATCAAATCTCACTCTCAAATAACATAGCCTAAAATACCAAACTTTCACCTCCAATTCACATAAACTAGGTGTAATAATCAATGGGTAATTAATATCTATCATCAAAAGTGATTAAACTATACATACATATTCAATTAGGATGAAAAGCACTCCAAATATCGCCTTAGACCGAGCTCCACAAATCCAAAAATGAGAAAAAACCTCAAATCCACGATATTATAGAGTCTGCCAGCAAAAGCGCACCTACAATTCACTCAGTCGCACCTACGATGCCGCACACGCGGACAAATACATCGCATGTGTGGAATTTCATTAATTCCCGACCATGCTCACCTGCGATCTTTCCACCGCACCTGCAGAACCTCTTCTGCGATCCAACTACCGCAGCTGCGATCCTCGCCCAATACCCGACCCTCAGCTTCTGCGGATCCTCCTTCGCACCTACGCAAGCGCTTCTGTGCACATCTGTCCTCATCTGCGGACTTCCTCTGCCAGCCTCACTCTTCGCTCCGCGATCAAACGGCCGCACCTGCGGCTCCACATCTGCCGCCAAGCCCATTGCAGATGCGAATACACCAGGTTCAGTAGCCCTTCAGCCATACAACACAATATCCAAGCAAGCCCAAACCAATCTGAAACACCCCCGAGGCCCATGGGACCCCAACCAAACTTATCAAGAAGTCCTAGAACACAATACGAACTTATTCTAAGCCTCAAATCATATCAAACAATACCAAAATCATGAATCGCATCCCAATTTAAGCACAGTGAAACTAATGAACTTCCAACTTCTAAAACTCATGCCGAATCACATCAACCCAACCCAGAATGACCTCAAATTTGGCCCACAAGTCATAAATGACACAACGATCCTATACCAACTTCCGAAACAAAAATATAAACCTCATATCAACAAAGTCAACTCTAGATCAAACTTCTCCACCTTCCAAACCTCCAATTTTCCAACTTTTGCCAATAAGCACCAAACCAACCTACGGACCTCCAAATCCAAATACGGACACATGCTTAATTTCAAATTCACCATAAGAAGCTATTCGAATCATCAAAATATTCGGAGTCATCTACACAAAAGTTAAACTCCGGTCAACTCTTACAACTTTAACTTCCAACCTTGGGAATAAATGTCCCAATTCACTCCAAAATCACCCAGAAACCAAACCAACCACCCCGGAAAGTCACGTAGCAAGAAATACACATATGTAAAGTATCAAATAGGAGAAACGGGGCCGAAATACTCAAAACGACAGGCCTTGTCATTATAGCATTGCTTGAGACCCTTGTGAACTTCGAAGTGTCTGGGTCTTAAGGGAAATTGTTTGAGAGCATAAAACTTTTAAGGAAGTAAGAGGTGTCTAAACTCCCTAATCTTTAGGAAATCATTTGTAAGTGCTTTGTCTAACTTATCTTATTTCTTTGATGTTACAATTATGAATTATTGTTATTGTGCTTCTACCTTTACTTCTAGTTTAGAATGAGCAAATACTAATCATTGTCTTTTCCCTCTTTTTGCATGAACAATCTTTGGACTTGCAGAGTTCATTTTGAACTCTGGCCAGGTTCAAGTGAATTTGGTTGCTGCTGCTTTGTATTGTCCGGCTTTTGGGCATGCTGCTGGCTCTCACTATTATCTGATGATCTCTTAGAGCTAAGGGCCTAATCTACAATCAGGCCAATAAAGAGTTTAGCCTCTCTTAACTTAATTCTCTTTATGATTATTGTGTATTTGTATTTTTATGGAAGCTAACAATATTTTATTGGATGCATTATTTTTCTTTACCATAAACACGTAGAGACTAACTTATGTATAAAGATAAAAAGAATCAGAACAATTAGGTTGCGCCCTTCCCTAACATCCTGTAATTGTTAAAAGCAATATGACAACTTATTTTGTCCAATTTTCTAACGTTTCTACTGAGTATTTGCTGAACTAGCCTCAAATAAACAAGGCAAACAATTAGGATTAACGAGTCGCTTTATTTATTTAAAAAACAAACTGAAAATGGTTTAACTATTTTCAGATAAACAGTTGGACAAGGAGTTGGACGAGTTTTGGGGATAAAGCCCAATTTTACAATAAAGATAATTGATTTTCAATAGGTCCAAGTAATATGGTTCGAAGAAACTGGCAAATAACCAATAAGGTATATCTTGTAAATACCCTTTTACAAACATAGATACTAGCGGATTGTTTGCATAATAATTAGCCGCATTACCTATTTTGTATACTTACCAATTTGCTCGACATTTTAATAGGTAGTATTGCTTTATAATTTCCCTCTTTTCAGCTTATTCCATCTATCAAAGAAGATAAACTTCTTTTGATTAATTTCTTTTAAGTAATTCACTACCAATTGACTGCGCTTAATTCCTCGACCTTTAGTACTCCCTCTGTTCCAGTTTATGTGAACCTATTTTCTTTTTGGTCCGTTCCAAAAAGAATGACCCCTTTCTAAATTTGGTAACAATTTAGCTTAAACTTACAATTCTACCCTTAATAAGAAGCTTTTATAACCACACAAATACTCGGGCCCCTTTTTGACCTGTTTAGGACCACAAATTCCAAAAATCTTCATTTTTTCTTAAACTCCGTGCCTAGTCAAACATGTTCACATAAATTGAAACGGAGGGAGTATAATTTAACTTTACAGTTAAATCTTAATAAGTGAAATTATTTAATTACTTTGGACGATGGCCTAACTCTCTCGAATAGGCATATAATCATAACATAAAAATCCTTCTCCATTATTAGATTAATTTTAAGGAACAATCTTTAGATAGATTTTAAAGGATGTCTCACGCCTTCCCCTAAGAATAACTAGAAGCCTTACTTAGAATTTCACTTGTTTAGTAGACTTCTAAGAGTTAATCTTCACATGACTCATAGGTACCCTGATATATTTTAAAATATTAGGTGGTGACTCTTTACTTTCATGAGCCTCCGAATTTTTATTATGATGAATCTTATCTTAACATGTATAAAATAGGGCACAACAGCATGGCAACTCCGCTGGAGATAGTAGGTTCTGACCTTAGCGGGCTTAGTTTAGTTCTTAACACTAGGGGATGTTTGTTAATATTTTGAAAATTAGTTGTTTAGCTTATTTACATGCTTATCTACATGCTCTTATAATTTGCCACTACATGTTCAATATTTTATCACCAATATTTCCACAAGTTATCACAAGTATTTGCTACTGAATTTCCAAATTGTTATATCATTTTTCTATGAAGTCTTGGCCGTACACAATCACATGTACTGAGCACGCGAGGGATGTTTCGCATCCTACCAAACCTTCTTTCAAAATACTTTAGTTTCAAAGAGTGACATGCAGGGTCAACTTGCAGATCGCCTCGCAATTATTCAGTCCCACTCTTGGAATCTAGAAAATACTCTACTCTTGGAAAAGGTAGGCCCTGCTACATATACCTTAGGTGGGCCAGTCCCTAGAACTTACCCACAATTAGGAAAAACCTCCCTTTTATCGATGGATTTTTCACCCAAGGCCATCCCATTTTGAAAATAATAAATTAACCCAAGTTTATAAAAACATGAAGGATTCAGAGTAATAGAATCTACACCCCTCTTTCCTTTTCTTGTCTAGATGAAAATTAATTGCAACCTCCCAGACATCGACAAGGTTATAGAAGCACCCAAGGAACTGAATCATGGTGGACCAATATTCAAGTCGCACATGGAGGCGAGATCAGAAGGTATATGAGGTACTTAACAACATTGCTAAATGTTCGATCTAACAGGGTATTGACCAAGTTGTTGATCGAGTTTTGGGACCCGACCAATGCAACATTCTGATTTCTTGACTTCGAGATCACCCCAACACTAGAAGAAGAGATCATCTCCATAGAGTTACCTTTTGATGGAAAGAGGTCAATACTACCATCCATTATGATCGGGGAAAAATTCTCACATGCTTTAGTCCTAAGATGCAGTAGGTCTTTGAGAAGTATCGAGGATGGATGGATAAGCATGGACCATTGAAAAGTTACGACAATCATTGACGAGAGTTACCATGCTTCAAGGTAAATTGGGAAAATATGCGGCCTATGATTTTATCTCTAGACCTCTTGGGAACTCTGATCTTCCCGCTACAATGAAGATGTGTCAGTATCATCATTCTAACTTTGGTATTGGCGATGTTCAGGGGAAATGTGAGAGTCACACTTGTTCCAATGGTTTTGGCAAAAGTATTATGAGCTTTATCAACTTGTTCCCGAGGGTATGGCTTCTTCAAGGGTTTCAATCCTCTGCTACAAGTATGGGCTATGGAACACTTCTTTTGGAGGGAACCTGTGATAGACTATTTCGTGGGCACCTGCAACATGATCCACAACCATGAAGCGAGAATGTAGCATTGGTAGGTGCCAAGTGAGCAAGAAGAATGGTGCCAGTTCTTAACTCTTCTCATAAGAGACTCAATATAATAGAGACTTTCCTGGATGTACAGAAAGGCTATAGTCAGGAGTCCTCGGAAGTACTTCATCAAGTTAGTCGGGTTACAGGAAATCCAGCCACATGCACCCCTCTGAGTCTTAAGATAGTTTGTATCATTTAAGACGTCTCTTTTTTGTCTTGCACAGCTCAATTCGAGGAAGATTATAATACACTGATACCCATTCCTCGTTTCAGGAGGATACAAGAAGAATGGATTGGTCTCGTTACAATCAATATGGAATAGAACACGTGGTGCACTCCAGACTACTATTCCTGGATACCAGAAGGAAATGTGACAGCCCGTGCTAGCCAAGAGGGACTCCCAAGATTGTAAGACTCGATGATTTGCATTACGAGTTTATCAGGTGGTCCTACCTAACCACTTTGTTACTCCTCCTATGTGTCTTTAGGTCGTTCCAATATCCGTAGATTATATCCTGTCATCCTTCGATAACAAGGATATGATCGATTATGTAGAGAAAGAACTCGATAAAGATCCAGAAGAAGAATTAGAAGAAGAGTTTGAGCATCAAGAAGAAGAGCTAGAGGAAGTGTTTGAAAAAGAGACATAAGATGATTCCGAGGAAGAGAATCATGGAGATGATTCAGAGGGAAGTGATTAAGCCATGATCAGTTTGATCCCTTTTCTTGTACACCCTAGAAAATTATTCCACCTTGTTTAGACTTGTATGACTTCGGGCTCTACTTTTTATCTCAACAGTCTATCTCTTGTACGCATATTGTTGTACTCCTGTTAAGTTTTTTTAATCATATCCACTGTACTCATCAGGATTCACCCCTTTATCAATGATATACTTAGGTTGTTTCAAATCAGAAATGTATGAAATAACTTGGAGTGATTTGTTATCATAACCTAATACATAGGCCTACCTCTAGCAAAACGATGTTCCTTTTTTCTTGTGACACATTTTAGATATAATACTTTGTCTTTTCAGTGATTCTACGTAATAACAAATGTTCACACTATCTTTGAACTAACTCATATTACCAATTTTGTTTTCTCTGGAATAGAGGTTGATTTATGTTGATTGTCAAACTGGCCAGGCCACTATATAACCTAAGATCAAAGGGGAAAATGGTCAATATGGAAGTAGAAGACCCAACACGAGTTTATGTGGCAGTGATAGATACTCCCGAGGCATCATAGGGAAGAGATTATACACATAATGTGGAGTATATCTCTCCTTTGGAACTAGAAATGGAAGTGCAAAGAGGAGAAGTGCAACAAGTTCGAGACCTAGCACATTTGGTTGTTACAACTATGCCAAACCTATCTTGTTTTCCATCATTGGATTTGCCCATCCCTGAGAACTCTCCAACATCCACATGACCCCTCCCCCCCCCCAAAGTACCATATCTCCTACTTCTCCTCCGGTTATACCACCAGTGACCCCTTCAAATCCGCCAAAGATACCTATACACACCCCGTATGTCCCTGATTATGCCCTTATTCCTAAGATTTCATTAACTATAACCAACCTTATTCATTGTACTCTTCCCTAAAATGCTACCACATTTACCAACCCACATTTTCAGCACATACTAGCAGCACATATTGCTACTCTTGAGTGACGTGTTCCACTTGTATAGGCAAACGGAGAACCGACCTTTTACAGTACTCGTCACAACTAGGGTGCCATTTAAAATAGATCAGTATACTGAGGTACGATATGATATGAGGTTTAATGAGGATGACTTAGTGGTTGATCAGTTGGACAGTTTAAGGAAACAGATGAAGAACTTATAAGTTGCTCAAGGAGCGAGAGCCTGGATTATGAAGATTTGTGTATCCATCTAGATATTGATATGCCTTTAGGATACAAACCACCAAAACTTGACGTATTCAATGGAATAAGCGATTCGCATACCCATCTATGAGCCTAGCACAATAAACTTGTAGGAGTCAGAAGAAATGAGAAGTTAAGAATGAAATTATCCATTAGAGACTTGACTTGCAATGAACTCACTTGGTACACTAGGCAAGATCCTCGGAGCTGGAGAGAATGGCGAGACATGGCTGAAGATTTCATTAATTTGTTTAGGTTCAAACCGAGATAACCCATGATAGATTTGCATTGGTGAACTTGCAAAAAACTATTAGAATCAATTCCAAGAGTATATCTATCGCTAGAGGACTAAAGCAGCTAGAACACGACCACCTTTGGACGACAGTGAACTGACAAAGTACTTTATCTTTGCTCATGAAGGTGTATACTTTGAGAAGATTATGGGAATGATGCACCAGAAGCTTTCAAAATTAGTAAAGATGGGGAATTTCCTAGAAGAAGGCATTATGTCAAGAAAATCCAATCCATGGATGTGCTAAAAGCTGCTAGCAAGGATATCCAGCCTATTTATGTTGGTGGAGCAAAGAAATGGAAAGAAACACTGTTAGCTGTTATCCCCTTTTACCAGCTAGGAGAACCCCCTCTAAATAATTGATAACCCATAAACACCCAACTTTCCGCACATCCTATACAATACTCTAGCTTACCATGTTCAAACTCACTATTATCCACCCTGAGTCACTAATTATCAAAATCCCCACACCCTTACATCCCCATCTAAGCACCAGTTTCTCAAAACAGACAAGCCTATGCACCCAGTTGTAACGACTCAGCCGGTTGTTTTGTGTATATTAGCCTCATTTCCCTATTTGTTATTTCCCCGTATGTGTATTTGTTGTTGGGTGACTTGCGGTGGTTGGTTTGACTTCGGAAAGGTTTTTGAGTGAATTGGAACACTGAGTTACAAGGTTGGTAACTTAAGTTATAAGAGTTGACCAAGGTTTGACTTTTATGTATACAACTTTATATAGGTTATTTGATGGTTCCAATAGGTTGGTATGGTGATTTTGGACTTATATATGTCTGTATTGGGATTTATAGGTTCCTTGGTTGATTGGCTCTAATTGTCGAGAGTTAAAAATTTGAAGGTTTGGAAGGTTCATAAGTTTGACCATGAGTTGACTTTGAGGCTATCGGGGTCGGATTGTTATTTCAGAAGTTGGAATAGGTTCGTTATGTCATTTGGATTTGTGTGAAAATTTTGGTTGCATTCCAAGTAGGTTTGATAGGAATCGGACGTTTGGTTAGGAATTTATAAGCTTGTGAATTTAAGATAAGTTCAATTGGTGGTTTCATCGTCGATTTATAGAAATATTGAAATTGTATGTGTTTAGAGGCTTTGGATAGGTTCATGTAGAGTTCACGAACTTTTTGGTATAATTTGAGGAGGTCCTGCATGGCTCGGGTGAGTTTC
Source organism: Nicotiana otophora (assembly GCA_000715115.1). Lineage (NCBI taxonomy): Eukaryota > Viridiplantae > Streptophyta > Magnoliopsida > Solanales > Solanaceae > Nicotiana > Nicotiana otophora. The sequence continues at coordinate 12,050 of AWOL01S0057569.1, forward strand.
GAACCACTCGGAGCTTGGTTGGGATTGCTGATGACTTTTGTTGTCTAGGCATCGCGATCGCGAAGATTCTTTTGGGCAGCTGAGTTTTTGTTGTTCGCATTCACGTACAAGGAGTCGCGTTCGCAATGTGTTAAAGCCACTGGCCTCTGCATTCACGAGCGAAGGGCTCGTGTTCGCGTAGTGAAGAGCCTTGCTAGGAGTCGGTTGGAGCTATGTCTTCCCGCCCATGAAGGCCTGAGGATCTTGAGAGATCGCGTTCGCACGGTAGGAGCCACGTTCACAGAGGGTTAAATCGATGTTGAGGAATTTTGTGCTTTGCGAAACACGAGGCCGTGTCCACATTAGCAAAGTGTATCACTAGGCAGACTCTTAAGAGTTATAGTTTCGGGACTTAGACAGATTATTTCATATTTGGAGCCCTATACTTGGAGAGGGGCAATTTATGGAGAGGCTTTTCACACAAGGCAAGAAGGTATGTGATTCTACTTGGTTTTAACACTATATCTTATTTCCTATGGATTATTACATATAGATTATGGGGTTTGAAGGAGGAACTTGGGATTTTGACTATGGCTTTGGAGAGTGAAAAATGGAGATTTCAACACCGATTTGGAGTTCGATGAACCTTGTATATTTTTACTCGTATTCGAATGGGTAGTCGGAATTTCAGTATCTGACGTTTGATGTTATTGAGTTGTTTTTGACCAAATTTGAGTTGTTTGGAGGTCGATTCGTGTGAGAAGGGCTTTTTTGGAATATTGATTCTCGCGCTTTAAGGTAACTATCTTACCTAGGCTTGGCTTGAGGGTATTTGCCCCGTATACTTCTATACTTGCTATGTGTTCGGGCTGACGTACGTGGTGATCAACGTATATAAGTACACTATGATTATTCATGCTTTGGGTAGACCTTAGGCTATTATTTGCCTTGTTTTGCTATCACGCCTTTGTGTTACTGTGTTTCTCTTCTTGTATGACTACTTGGTTTATTACTCATGTTAGTGTCACGACCCAAAATCAACCAACTCGTGATGACACCTTACACCAACGTGCTAGGTAAGCCAAACATAGAATAATGTGACACAATAAGTGATAGATCAATAATAAAAGGAGTGAAATGGCTAAAATCTATACAACCCTCCAAGAATTGGTAATACAAGTCATGATCCACTATGTTTTGGAGTTACAAAGCTAGTACAAAAATAAATACAACATCTATCAGGAATATACATGAACATAAGTACAAATCCTAAACTACCAAGAACAAGTGGTAGCCCTGACTAGAACAGAGGTACATATTCAATGCCAGCCTCCATCATCCATAACAGCTTGGTTCCAAAATCTGCAGGCAAGGTCTAGCAGTGTAGTATGAGTACAACCGACCCATATACTCAGTAAGTATCCTGACTAACCTCGGTGAAGTAGTGACGAGGTCTCAGGTCATGGATACTCACTATGTATATAACCTATATAGCTCAAAACATATACGTCTACCCAGCAACAGTATCGAAGTCTAAACATGAAATACATGTAGCACCAAGCAGTGTACATAGCGATGATGCGTGTTGGTCTCTTAACAGTTCAACATATAAAGAAATATATGCTTTTGATATCAAATAACACCTCAACAATTGCATATAGAGGATATATGCACGTGTACTGTTCAATTTTAACAAGTCAGCATATGGAGAAGATATGCGTAAAATATCAAATAATGCTCTCAAAGTTGCATATAGAGAAGATATGCATGAAATACAAAATAATCCTTCAACAAGTAAATATAGAGAATATATGCCTGAAATATCAATTAATCCTTCAATAATTGCATATCAGGAAAATATACATTATTATTCAATTCAAATCACACGGATTCACATATAGAGAAGATATGCATGAAATACAAAATAATCCTTCAACAAGTAAATATAGAGAATATATGCCTGAAATATCAATTAATCCTTCAATAATTGCATATCAGGAAAATATACATTATTATTCAATTCAAATCACACGGATTCACATATAGAGAAGATATGCATGAAATACAAAATAATCCTTCAACAAGTAAATATAGAGAATATATGCCTGAAATATCAATTAATCCTTCAATAATTGCATATCAGGAAAATATACATTATTATTCAATTCAAATCACACGGATTCACATATAGAGAAGATATGCATGAAATACAAAATAATCCTTCAACAAGTAAATATAGAGAATATATGCCTGAAATATCAATTAATCCTTCAATAATTGCATATCAGGAAAATATACATGATTATTCAATTCAAATCACACGGATTCACATATAGAGAAGATATGTTTCGTGTCTCATCTTATCAGGTACGGTAGCATATAGAAGAAGATATGCATAAAGGCAAGTATACATATCGGTGCTAGCATATAGAGAAGAAATGCAGTAAAATCATGTATACGTCCAATGGATTTTCAAATAGAAAAGAGATGCAAAGTCCAACCAAGGATCACTTTTCCATAATTGTGTCAACCAGAAACCCTTCGGTTTCTCACAACCTGTGTGTACACCATCAAGAGAGAAACATGAGAAAGTTACCCAAGGGGGATGGATCCTTATCCATACGCTACACAGACAACTCACGTGCTGCACGGACAACTCACGTGCCAATAATAACAACTGCACGGAAAACTCACGTGCCATAATCGCAATACCGCACACACAACTCACATGCCAAATAACTCATCCCGCACGGACCACTCACATGCTACCAATCTAATCCATCTCACAGAAGGCATATAAAAGAATACATGTACACGAATAACGAATATCAAATCACATACTCATGGACGGAAGAAGATAACATGCTAAGGTGTATGCATGTGCAAGTGTACAACTACAACTTGAATCAGCGCATACGCCATACAATAGCAAACATCATGCTCAACGGGAAATCAACACCTACACATGATCTCTAGCATAATTCACGAAGCTCACATAGTCATACAAACATATAAAGCATGATAGCATGAAGCATAATATTCAAATCAAGGCATAGTACCGCCTAAATACTCCTCTAATCATGAATCATACACAACACCCGTATATACGCTCGTCACCTCGCATATACGTTATTTACACACATTTCAATTAGTCAAAAAATATCATATCCTAAGGATTATTCTCTCAACAAGATTAAACAAGATACTTACCTCAAACAAGTCAAATCAATACTCTAAAAATGCCCTCTCGCGCGAAAAAACCTCTGAACGGATCGAATCTAGCCCAAAAAACTCAATAACATCAACAATATCATAGGAAACAATCCCAAACAATAATGCTTTGATCGTTTTACAAATGCACAAAATCAACCAAAAAGTCAACCCGGAACCACACCCTTGAACCCGGCAAAACTCATAAATCTCGAGCACCCATTCCAATACATATCTAAATATACCAGTTTCAGCTAAAATAAACTTTGAATCGGAGTTCAAATCTCTATTTTGCACTTAAAAAAAGTCTTGCCAATGCCCCCAAAATACAATTTCTTTTCTTTCAAGCCAAAACACTCTTTTCTTCATTAAGATTCCTTGATTTAGAGTCAAAAGTGTTGATAGATGCATGTTATAATCATAATTTCAAGTTAGGTTTACTTACTCCATTGAAGTAGATGAAAACTTCCTAAAATATTTCCTCTTCTCAGCCCAAAATAGGTAGAAAACCAATACGATAGCTATCCCAGCCCGAATAATATGCTAGATGATCCTGAAACTCATATTTGATAATCCCAACGTAATCCTTGCGAGATTACACCAAGATAGCCTCTTGAATCACCCAATTAGTCCTTAAAACGATGGAGATATGATGTTTCGAAGTTTTAAAGGAAGTTTTGAAATTTTCAAGGACACAACCAGTATTTTCGAAATTGTTGCACCAGAAAATCAGCAATCACAAAATCGTCGTTTTAGCACCCAAAACTCATTCGGAACTTACCGGACACAAACCATACATGCATTTCAATCATAAAATACATTACGACCTGCTCGCGCACTCAAAACATTGAAAGAGATCGGCTCGACCCGATATTGACCGTGGTCAAACTCCAAATTCTTAACTTAACTAGTCTCTCAACAAATGATCCAAAACACACCCGAGCCCCACGTGACCCCATCCAATCATACAAAAAAGTACAAATAAATTATCCAAATTTATCCAAAGACTCAAAACCCCCACGGGAACATCACAACAAAAAATTAAGGCTTAAACCGAATGGAACTTCTCTTAAGTTGTAGAATCTTCATTCATTAAAAAAAGTGTATAAATTACACCTACACACTTCGTATTACTTCCAAAATTTGCACACCAGTTCGATTCAACTATATAGACCCATCCAAAGTCTCGTAACACCAATTGGAGTCCAATAATATCAAAGTCATTTCTTGGTCAAACTTATTAACTCTTAAGTTCTTCAAATTGCCAACTTTCGATAAATAGTATAGAATTCTGCTAGGAACCTCCAAAACCAAATCCAAACGTACGTACAAGTCCAAAATCATCATATAAACTTATCGAAACCATCAAAACCCAATTCTGAATCAGTTTATCCAAAAGTTAAACCCTCGTCAACTCTTCCAACTTAAAGCTTCCAAATCGAGAGTCATTTTTTATATCAATCCAGAACCACTCGAAAAGCATAACCGACCATACATGCAAGTCATAATACATCATGTGAAGCTAATCAAAATCTCAAACCAAAAAATGGAACGCTAAATCTCAAAACAACGTGTCCAGTCATTACATTATTCCCCGTTTAAATATACGTTCGTCCTCGAACGTGCTAAAATTCATTCCAAAGTCATAAAACCACCTATATTAGCTCACCATCCACATATCCATGAGTAATCTCATGCCACCACAATCCATCTAAGCCCATTGGCACAACCTGGACTGAAAATCCATTCTTCAACCTTAGCCCATAAACCTTGGTACCAAATCCCAACATGCGGAACTCCTTATAAGATCCGATTCTCGCATATTCACCATGTACAAGTCTCAAAAAGCTGCATCAAGCCATAACTATATCCAATGATGTACCCACACGATTTACCACACAACACATGTACTCATAGTAATAACTTTCAACCACAATAGTTGCTCATTACTAAACATGGTACCGGTAATATAAGTCATATTAAATACAACCTTGTCCCAAACCTCCAGAACACTACAAATTATAAAACAACGTGTAGAAACTCATAATTCCCCACAAATTCAACAAGTCGTGGAGCTCTCTCGCCCGGTAAGGACCGTTGCCAAATTATGAGCTAACTAATGACTTTATTCTTCCAAATATACCTCATCCAAATACAATTGCTCTAATTCCTGGTCCAATAACCTTATCTCACCTAGTACAAGTTGCCGGATTGACATGCCACACACAATGCTACCTAGAGCCACATATGACACAATCCATACCCAACAAACAACAACTCAAATATAACCAATGAGGGAAGGAGATTAAAATAAGAGAACTACCCAACAAGTCCAAAAGGTACAACCCCAATGGCACCATACTATGCATCCATCCCAGAAGATAGAAGCAAAACACACAAAATTACCATAAAGAATCACATCCTAACATAATCCTGCTGCGACACGTACCCGGATCCAAACATACTGATCCACATGGAATACCCATCGAGCCATAATGCTCACAATCAACAACCACATGCATATCAACAGCAACATGCAAAGTGCATGCTCATAAACATGGAGAAACGGATAGCACAATATACCATAAACAGGAAAACCATAACCAAGGCACAATAATCAATTCAACACCCGAAGAGCCATTTCGCTCGAATCTTGCCACAAGGCCTAAATAGAGCTACATCATGCGTATGAATAGTCAAGTAGTCTCTCAACTCATTGTAGTATAAGAGGAAACACATGAGCAAACCAGGGCATGAATAACATCCATTCTGCCCGATGATACACCCATAGTAAATGCTGCCCTAGAGCAAGCAAGTTGGATATAGAATATACATTCTCATTAGGCCTACCAATGAGCCCTCAAAACAATTCCGATCATCCCAAAATAGGAAAGTAACATTCCAAAAGTCCATAGTGACCCAATCCATGAGACATACAACCAGCCGTCCAACATTTAACATACATTCATAGTCCGCAACCAAGGAGCAGTCTACCTCTGAGAACATCCCGTCCCTAAATAGGAATCTCCATATATGATCTCCAACTCTCAACTCAAAGGACTTAAACATCATTCATACACAATTACCTCATGAGAAATACTCCCATAAATCTTATATGCCACATAGCAAATACTTGAAACCTGCAGTTAATAACAAAGTGATTACTATAATACAAGTCAAGCATCTGCAAATTAATACACAATGTGCCTACCGAAACATCCACCATTCTTAGGCGATACAAGATAGTGCCAACATCCACTTAAACATCTAAAACCTCTCATGTTGTCTAAAACTCATGAACTATCTTCTGAAACTGAACCACAGCATTGTTCATATAATCCCAATGCCTTGCGACTCACTCTAGCTATATGCCACAATACAAAACTTCGAGAATCTCACCATCAACCCTGAATCACAAGTGGTATAAACATCATATGTTCGTAGAAGACACCAACCTCAGGCCATGGTTAAAACTATTATAAACTCTTAAAAACCCGTTAGCACACAGCCAATCCATCAGAACTAGATCTATCTAAATCCACCAAGTCACGAAGACTATCAAACCTAAAGTAACTAAAATTGAAATGCTCGCTATGAAGAGACCTTCTGCAAATCCAAAGTTATTTATTTCATCTCACGAATATTGCCATGTAAAGTCAATAATAATATAGAAGTACAGCAAGTCTCACCACCATCTAATTCAGATCTCAAGTCCTAGCCATGTACAAATTCAAAAATTCCTCAAACACCATATATGAATCATGAACTCATCAAAACCTTCTCGATAGTCCTCCACTCCTCTCCAATCGTTGATGCACAACTAATACACATCGGACAACTTGTGCTCCACCAGCACATGAATATCATAAAGAAGCACCCAAGCGGTTCCTTTTCCTTGCACTATACATTCACAGCGAATACCAAACCTGAATCATCTCATGATCTCTATATACCGTAAGGTATAGTACACCATGCACCCAGCAAATCCCTTGCTCAAACCTTCTTCGAATTCATCCTCTCCAAGTCATAACTGATCCACAAATATGCTTCAGTCTAAAACTAAGATAACACATGACCATGGAATCTGATTGTCGATAGTGGACTCCCTCACCTGGCTAGAAGACATAGAACACATCATCTGGTAACCCACAATACTCTTCCTCTATAATTGACATGATCTCGCATTGTTATTTAACTGAATGCTTCATAAGCTCTTGTCGCACTAGTCATAAAACACCCAAAGTCATCTGGCAAGTGCATATTCACCCTCGTGACAGTCATGCCAACTTCCTCCAGTGCTCCAAACTCAAATTGTAGTACATACATCCCACTGGGTAGAAACAAAACTCTTCACAGAAACATCATAAGGATCGCACAGCCTCGGACCCTTCCACAGGAGATAACCTACCTGCTTAGCCTCAAACTGGAATCTCTCTATGACCATATCATGGTCGTAACCACTATTGAAGATCCCTCAACACATACATAACTCGAGACTGTACAACACATAAAGAGAGAAATCAATCATCCATAGCCCTTTGCATCCCAAGCAAATTCTTCTTTTCACATCCAAACCATCTAAGTTTAGTCATCAATCACATAATACATAGTTATCTCGCAACTCATTGAGGCATCAATCCCACACCTCGGGACGCTACCATACATATAAGCCCAAATGCACTTACGCACAAAACTGAAACTACCGAGCCCAAGCTGCGGTATGAACCTAGCCTTAAGTCTTCCAGACTGGCCTAACTCTATAACACAGAAAACACTTCTTGCACCTCATCCACGGCATCATAAGTGGTCGGTGTACAGTTGATACCGGGTATTCAACATCACATACGAGTGAATGAAAAGAAATTGAAGATATAGGCTTCAAGCTAAAATAAAGTCGCACTACAAGGAAATAAATATGGGAAGTTTCCTAGATGCCTATAGTCTCTTGATGATAAGTATGGGCGTTATCATACCGATCCGCGAGACTCTACTGGACACTGCTAATGACTCGTAGTATCTATGAACTTAAAGATCTGATACCAACTTGTCAAGATCCAAAATTCACCTAGTCGTGGTGGCACCTAACACCAATATGCTAGGTAAGCCAAACATAGAATAATTTAACACAAGTGATAGTACAAGTCACGAGCCACTAAGATTTAGAGTTACAAAGCTGGTACAAAAATAAATGTAATATCTGTGAGGAATATACATGAACAAAAGTACAAATCCTAAGCCACAAAGAACAAGTGGTAGCCATAACCAGAACGCAAGTACATCTTCAATCATCAACAAAAGCTCTCCTGCAAAATCTGCATGCAAGGTGCAGAAGTATTGTATGAGTACAACTGACCCTATGTACTCAGTAAGTATACAAACTAACCTCGGTGAAGTAGTGAAGAGGTCTCAGGTCAAGGATACTCACTATAGATATAACTTGGACAGCTAAAAACATATATGTTTAACCAAAAACAGTATCAAATTCTAAACATGAAATAAAGGTACCACTAAGTAGTGCACATGGAGAAGATGTGTGTCGTTCTCTTAACAATTCATCATATTAAGAAATTATGCTTTGATATAATAAATCCTCAACAATTGCATATAGAGGAGATATGCATAGGTACGGTTCCATTTTAACAACACAACATATGGAGAAGATATTTGTCTAACATCATTAAATCCTCAAAGCTTGAATATAGTGAATATATGCGTAAAATATCGAATAATACTCTCACAGTTACATATAGAGAAGATATGCATGGAATACCAAATAATCCTTCAACAAGTGCATATAGAGAATATATTCCTGGAATATCAGTTAATCCTTTAATAGTCGAATATAAGGAATATATGCATATAGAGATGATATGCATGAAATATCAATTAATCCTTCAACAATTGAATATAGGGAAGATATGCATGATTAATAAAGTAAAATCACACGGATTGACATATAGTGAAGATATGTATCGTGTCTCATCTAATCAAGTAAGATACCATATAGAGAAGATATGCATAAAGGCATGCATACATTCCGGTGCTAGCATATAGAGAAGATATGCAGTAAAAAATGTATACATCCAAGGAGTTTGCAAATAGAGAAGAGATGCAAAGTCCAACCAAGGATCACTTTTCCATAACCACGTCAACCAGAAACCCATTTGTTTCTCACAACCTGCATGTACACCATCAAGAGAGAAACATGAGAGGGGTGACCCTAGGGGGATGGATCCTTATCTACACCCTACACGGACAACTCGCCTGTTGCACGAACAACTCACGTGCCAATAATAATAACCACACAGACAACTCACATGCCATAATCATAATGCCACATTGAAAACTCACGTGCCAAATAACTCATCCCCCACGGACCACTCACGTACTGCCAATCCAGTCCATCACACAGAAGTCATACACGAGAATACATGTATATGAATAACCAATATCAAATCACATACTCAATGACTGAAGAAGATAACATGCTAAGGTGTATGTATATGCAAGTGTACAACTACAACTTGAATAAGGTGGATAGGCCATGCAACAACAAACACCATGCTCAACAGGATATCTCTAATATATTTCACAGAGTTCACGTAGTTATACAAACATATTAAGCATGATAGCATGAAGCACATTATTCAAATCGAGGCATAGTACAACCTAAACACTACTCCTATCACGAATCATATATAGTATATGTTTATATGCTCATCACCTCGCGTATACGTTGCTTACACATGTTTCAATTAGACAAACAAAGTCACATCCTAAGGGCTATTCCCTCAGCAAGATTAGGCAAGATACTTACCTCAAATAAGCTAAATCAATAATATAAAAACACCCTCCTAGTCTAATAGACCTCTAAATAGCTCGAATCTATCCAAAAATAATTCAATAACATCAAACAAAGCTATAGGAAACAACCTCATATAATACAACTTTCATCTTTTTACACATATACAAGGTCAAGAAAAAAGTCAACCAGGCCCCGGACCCCGGAACCCGACCAAACTCCCAAATCTCTTACACCCATTCCAATACGAGTCCAAATATACAGTTTTCAACCAAAACGATCACTAAATTGGTGTTCAAACCTCTATTTTTCACTTTCGAAAACATTTTAGCAAAACCCCAAAATACACTTTCTTAACTTTAAATTCAAAACCCTCATTCTTCTTTAATATTCCTTGATTTAGGATCACAATCAATGATAGATTCATGTTATAATCACAAATTCGAGTTAGGCTTACTTATCCTAATGAAGTATATTAAAACTCCTCCAAAATCGGCTATTCCCGAGCTCTAAAACTTTGTGAGAAAAAGTAACTAAATTATGAAGTAAGTAAAAAAACTTTTGTCTTAACTCCAAAGATTTCATAACTTTTGTCTTGCTCCTAACTTGATATTTTGGTATCGTTTGAGGCTCCCATTGATTTTGTGATTGTACTTCCTTGTGTTATCATTCATTTTATTGAGAGGGTGTTTAGTCATTCGTACTAGTACTATTCCATATTCACTAACATCCCTTTTACCGGGGGCGCTGTATCTTTAATGGATGCAGGTGGTTCCACAATAGGCTGCTTTGATCATTGATAGCGGTAAACCCTCTTCCCAGTTGAATTGGTGAGCCCCACTTCATATCGGGGTCGTATATCTTTTGTTACTTGTGTATTATGTTTGGAGGTGTAGCCGGGGCCTTATTGCCGTCACTATAATCATACTATTTCGTATCTATTAGTAGCTCCGTAGACACAGTGTGAGTGGTATGTTGGTGTTGGTGAAGTCAAACTAGTAATGTTGTATTTGTGTCACACATTCCACTTCAAACTATGAAAGTGAATGTATTTTGAACTTTATAAATGTTGCCCACTATAGAGGCTAGAGTGCGTCAGTTTGTGCAGGGCCTTAGCCCCTTGGTTATCAATGAGGCCGCTATAACTGCCTTGAATTCTAATATGAACTATGGGAAGATGGTGGCATTTGCTCAAGCTACCGAGAATCGTAAGTTAAAGAAGATAATGGAGCGAGATTGTAGCATCAAGTCCCGGTCCGCAGGCAACTTTGGTATTTCATTTGGTGGTGGTTGTTATAGGTCAGCATTCAAAGGAGGGTCATCAGGGTCATCCTAGTCTTTTCCTCAGTTTTCAGTGAGTGCACCGCCATCAGGGCTCAGTTAACAACAGTGGAGTCGTTAGGGCAATAGGGTATCCTACCAGTATGGTCGGCCTGGTGGGAGATTCCAGCAGTAGCGGAGGCCCCTATGCCTTAGGTTTGGAAAGATGCACTTGGGAATCTGGTACATGGACCTACCCATATGCTATGGGTTCAAATCGAGGGGTCATATTAAGAGGGATTGCGGTTCGTCCTGCCAGGGTATGGGCAGGGGTACAGCACAGCCAGCCAGTTCTGTAGCTACTACATCTGCAGCATCTCCTCCAGCTCGAGGCACTCTAGCACCCACATGGCGTGGTGCAGCTAGGGGTGGTACACAGAGTTTGGCAGGACCCGGTCGTTTCTATGATATGAAGGGTCTCTAAAGTTCAAAGGCTTCCCCAGATGTTGTCACATGTATATTGACTGTCCAATATCGTGATGTGTATGCTCTTATTCATCCCAGTTCCACTTTGTCCTATGTCACTCCTTATGTAGCTATAGAATTTGGGATAAAACCGGAACAACTTTATGAGTTGGTCTCTGTATCTACTCAGGTTAGCGAGTCTATTATGGCCGTGGGGGTTTATAAGGATTGTGTTTTCGCGGTGCGTGGTGAGGACACCATGGCAAATTTCATTGAATTGGGAATGATTGATTTTGATGTAATAATGGGGATGGACTGGCTTTATTCATGTTTTTCCAAGCTTGACTGTGGAACCAGAACCGTTAGGTTTGAATTTCTAAATGAGTTAGTGATTGACTGGAAGGGGGATGATGTGGTGCCGAAAGGTAGATTTATTTCTTATCTTAAGGCAACGAAGATGATTAGCATGGGGTGTACTTACCATTTGGTCTGGGTTACAGACACCAATGTTGAGGCACATACACTTGAGTTTGTGATGGTTGTGAATGAATTTTTGGAGGTCTTTCCGGATGAGCTCCCTGGGATTCCACCATACAGGGAGATTGATTTTGGGATTGATGTTATGCCAGGCACTCATCCTATATATATTCCACCCTACAAAATGACACCAACAGAATTGAAGGAGCTAAATGAACAATTGAAGGATTTGTTAGAGAAAGGTTTTGTTCGGCTGAGTGTTGGGGCGCACCGAATCGCTTTGTAAGAAAGAAGGACGGGTCACTAAGAATGTGTATTAGCTATCGGCAACTCAACAAGGCCACAATCAAAAATAAGTACTCACTGCCAAGGATAGATGACTTGTTTGATCAATTTCAGGGTGCTAAGTATTTCTCCGGGATTGATTTAAGTTCCAGGTATCACCAATTGAAGATCAGGGGGCAGGATATTCCGAAAACAACTTTCAGGACCCGGTATGGGCACTTTAAATTCCTGGTAATGTCTTTTGGGCTAACAAATGGCCCCACAACTTTCATGGATCTTATGAATCGAGTCTTCAAGCCTTTTCTTGAATCCTTCATGATAGTGTTTATTGACGATATCCTTGTATATTCGCGAAGTCGAGAGGACGATGTCGATCATCTCAGGGAAGTTCTACAGACCCTATATCAGCACAAGTTGTATGCAATGTTTTCGAAATGTGAATCTTGGCTTGAATTTTTCACGTTCTTGGGTCATGTCATCTGCAGAGAAGGAAGTAAGGTTGATCCTCAAAAGATTGAAGCTGTGAAGAATTGGCCTAGACCTACAGCTCCATCAAACATTTATAGTTTCTTAGGCTTTGCGGGGTATTACAGGAAATGTGTGGAGGGGTTCTCTACTCTTGCCTCTTTGTTGACTAAATTGATGCATAAGGAAATTATGTTACGATGGCTATATGCTTGTGAAAGAAGCTTCCAAGAGTTGAAATCAAGATTGAATACGACATCAGTGTTGACTCTACTAGAGGGTACAGAAGGGTTTGTGGTATATTGTGATGCTTCAAGGATCGGACTTGGGTGTGTATTAATGCAACATGGCAAGGTGATAGCTTATGCTTCTAGGCAACTCAAGAATTATAAAATGAACTATCCAACACATGACTTTGAGCTTGTGACTGTGGTAGTTGCATTGAAGATTTGGCGTAATTATTTGTATATGGTCCATGTGGATATATTCATGGACTATAAGAGCCTTCAATATATTTTCAAACAGAAGGAATTGAATCTGAGGTAGAGAAGATGGCTTGAGTTACTCAAGGAATACGACATTGATATCCTATATCATCCGGGGAAGGCTAATGTTGTGGCGGATGCTCTTAGATAGAAATCTATAGGAAGTTTGTCTCACTTGGAGGCATATCAAAGGTCGTTGTCCAAGAAGGTTCATCGTTTGGCTAGTTTGGGAGTTCATCTTGCGGATTCTTGTGAAGGAGGGGTGATTGTGCAAAATAGGGTCGAATTATCGCTCGTGGTGGAGGTCAAAGAGAAGCAGTACAACGGTCAATTGTTGGTACAATTGAAGGAGGGGATTCATAAACATAAGACCATGGCCGTTTCTCTTGGAATGGATGATGGTACACTAAGGTACCAAGGGCGACTATGTGTTCCAAATGTAGATGGTCTCCGGGAAAGAATCATGACCAAGACTCACACTTCTAGGTATTTCGTGCACCCGAGCTCTACAAAGATGTATCATGATCTTAGGAAAGTCTACTGGTGGAATGATATGAAGAGGAATGTAGCAAACTTTGTGGCAAGATGTCCAAATTTCCAACAAGTGAAGGCCGAGCACCAAAGGCCCGGCGGGTTGGCATAGAACATAGAAATTCTAATGTGAAAGTGGGAGATGATAAATATGGACTTTGTGGTGGGACTACCTCACACACCTCGTAAGTATGACTCGATTTTGACGATTGTCGATCGACTCACAAAATTAGCTCACTTCTTACCTGTTAAGGCTACCGACACAGCTAAACAATATGCTCAGTTGTATATCAAGAAAATAATCAGGTTGCATGGCACTCCAGTTTCTATTATCTTAGATCGAGGGGCACAATTCACGGCTAATGTTTGGAAGCAATTTCAGCAAGGTTTGGGTTCTCAGGTGAATCTTAGTACAACCTTTCACCCACAGACTAATGGGCAGGCAAAGCGAACTATTCAGAGACTTGAGAATATGTTGCGCGCTTGTGTTCTTGACTTCAAGGGTAGCTCGGATGATCATTTTCCACGAATAAAGTTTGACTACAACAACAGTTATCATGCTAGCATTCAGATGGCACCGTCCGAGGCTTTATATGGTAGGAGATATAGATTTCTCATTGGATGTTTTGAGATTGGGGAAGCAGAGTTGATAGGGCCAGACCTCATGCATCAGGCTATGTAAAAGGTTAAGATCATTATAGAAAGGTTGAAAACTGCTCAGAGTCATCAAAAGTCCTATTCGGATATACGTCACAAGGATTTGGAGTTTAAAGATGATGATTGGGTACTGTTGAAGGTTTCCCCCATGAAGGGTATAATGTTGTTTGGTAAGAAAGGAAAGTTGTGTCCGAGGTATGTAGGATCGTACAAAGTCATTCAGAGGATTGGTCGGGTGGCTTACAAGCTTGAACTACCTCCTGAGATGTCTTTAGTGCACCCGATGTTCCATGTATCCATGTTGAAGAAGGGGGTTGGAGATCTGTCTCTTATTGTTCCACTTGAGGCTATTAAGGTTAACGAGGAATTGACATATGAAGAAATTCCAGTCGCCATTCTTCATAGGCAAGTCCGTAAGCTGAGAAATAAAGAAATTTCCTCCATGAAAGTACTATGACGAAACCAACAGATTGAAGAGGCCACATGGGAGGCCGAGGAAGAGATCAAGAAGAAGTACCCTCATTTGTTTAAATAGTTATATAATTGATTCTATGAAATTGTTCCCTGTGAATTATGTATCATTTGTATAGTTGATGTTAATGGTGTTCCTTTTTGGTAATATACTACTCATGAGGCCACCGTTGGCATTGTTTTTATGTTAAGTAGCGTTGTTAGTTCATGTATATGTTTTTAGGGTTGGGTTCTGGGATTGTCTAACAGGTGGATAGGCCCATTTACAGAGGAAACTCTAGTGAAGTTTTTAGAAATTAGGGAGTTAGTCAAAAATTTGGAACTGCTGGTGTGTTGAATACCAGTCGATTCACATTGGTTTCTAATGGAGGATTTGGACCCTCATTCAAGGACGAATGATTTTAAGTGGTGGAGGATGTAAGGCCCCGTAAAATGTTACCTAAAACCCGGGGTTTCGTGATTCCAAGCTAGACTTATGTGTTGATGATTATAAATAAGATCACGGTCAAGTATGGAGATAAGATCGTATCCAAATTACTCAATGATGAAGGATCTGAGGTCAACATCTATCCTTTCTGTACTCTTAGGGAGTTAGGCATCAATATAGGGAAAATTTGGGAGAGTTACGTAAAGGTCGGATTCAATGGTTCACCAAAGAATGTCGTTGGAAAAATCCATTTGGCATTGCAGATCGCCCCGGTTGAATTTGTAATTTTATTTCAAGTCATGCATGCCTCATCTTCCTAAAACATATTGCTAAGAAGACCAAGGATCCACATGGCAGGATAAGTACCTTCCACCTTACATCAACGCATGAAGTTCGAAGGGTATTGGCAAGAAGTTGTGGTTAGGAGAGTGGAACAACCTCAATTATTTTAAACCTTTAGCTCCCTTCATAGAAGAATTAGATGGAGTCGCCTTTCATATGGTAGAAGATGTGCAAGCAGTAAAGACGGATGGAAACAAGGGGTCTGGTATAATCAAGGCATTACAAGGAATAGAGATGGCTATCAGAGAAATGGTGAAATATGGTTATAAGGTAGGTCTGGACTGGGCGCAAAATCTAATAGGATAACCGAACAGTTGAAGCAAAGGAAGGTGTCGTCGGTCTGGGTTACGATCATGCACTTGAGAAAACTCGTACTACCAAAACTGAAAATAGACCATTTGTGCCAGAACAAGTCCCAAGCCTACGTCAAAGCTGTACACTAAGATGTCATAGAAGAAATAGAGAATCTATTCATAACAATGATCGATCAATACTGTGGTGAAGTTGATATCAAGACACCGACCATTCGAGATGCTGAACCAAGAGAGGTCCTGCAAAACTGGACCGTCTTCCCATCCCTTGTTTAGTGGGAGTCGTTTTAGTGTGGAAGTGCAGTTAATTTCTCTTTATTTGAAAATTACATGATGAATTAAGGATTTAATCATGCATATACTCTTTTGTCACTTGTCTCTTTTCGAATGCACTAACCTTCCTTTAATGAAATAACATTTTTATTTTCCTTTAAATTGTCGTAAATATGTTAATTTCTTATTAAATATTCTCACCTCTTTTTTCAGTAATCAAGCTAATAATAAAAACATCGTTCTACGATCATGACATGTAACGAAACCATAGAAAAAAGCATGAGTGACGAGCAGGATTTTGAAGAAGATGATGAAAGTGTGATGCCCGAAAACCTGCCGCAATAGATCGAGCACCTTATAAGGTCAAAAGAAGCCAAATTTGGAAGAAACAGAAGTGGTAAACTTAGGGGATGAAGAAACAATAAAACAAACCCGAGTTAGAATACACTTGGAAGCAGAAAAAAAATGTGAATTTGTTGAATTGCTTAAATAGTACGTGGATCTGTTCGCTTGGTCATACGACGATATGCTTGAATTAATTATCAATATTGTCGCACATAGGTTATGTAAGGCCCCATAAAATATCACCTAAAACCCGATGTTTCGTGATGCCAAGTTAGACTTATGTGTTGATAATTGAAGAGATTCTTCACGGCGAGCAAGCTCGCCGCGATACGGACTTTTTGGGTTTAACAACGCATTGGAGAGTTGAAGAAATGTTTTGGCAGAGTAGGGCATTTTTGCAGTCCAATATACAGTCGCAGAAGTGATATGGGGACCACAAAGTTGATTTGCGGACCGCAGATCTGCCGTAGAGTGAAGAAGAGAACTAGGAAAATGTGGGATGAAATTTTTGCGGTCAATTATGTGGCCGCATAATCCTTTCGCGGGCCACACATTCATCGCAGAAGCCAACATGCAAAATTTTGGAAGGAGGTTCTGCGGTCCATTATCAGACCTGCATACATGTTTTGCGGTCCGGTCTACGACCGCAGACCCAACTTCATAGAGTTTAACTTTGGAAAATTTAACCTGATCCCAATTTTATAAAAACAACTTCTTAGGTATTTTGGCTGGTCCTAACTTATTTTTAGAGAGAGGGGAGTGGTCTAGAGTGAGAGGGGAAGTTCCTAAGGTTATTGTTTACCAATACTTGCTCAAGTCTTGAAGAATTCACAAGAAAAAGTCACAAAGTCTTCATCCAAAAGGTAAGGTTCCATACCCTAGTCTTCAATTTCGAGTTTGGGGTAGAAGATGTGTAATGGGGAGTGTAATTCTTAGGTGTGTGGGGTGTTATCTAAGCATGCATGTACCAACAAAGTTGTAGGAAGGTTGCTGAGCTGGAAAAGGGTAGATATTGGGTTGGGGATAAAGGAATCCATCATAGGAGGACCTTGAAACCTTAATGCACACCTAGTGTTTGATAAAATGCTCAAATGAGCTGGAACTATGAACCTCTTCCTAATTTGTGTTCCATTTTTTCATATCTCTAAATAGATCGAAGTGGCTAAGAATTCCGAAACATCGTAGTAATTTAAAAAGCTCGAGGCGAGGTATGTTGTCTAAACCTCTCTTTTAGAATTGAACCCCACAATTTCCTTGTATGTCCCGAGTTGCTCATTATAAATTGATTATTATGAATAAGCCTTGTATCACAATATATATATTCAATAAGAATTCCAAATGTTCTTGTTATGTTATGTTCTATTTGAAAATGTGCTCGTAGCATGGTTTGCATATCTAAATGTTATAACTTCAAGTCATGATTCAAATGAAAGCTATTATGCCAAATTGTGTAAGATGTCTCAATGTGATTAACATTGTTATTTGCTCATATGTGGACTTAAAGTCTCGAATAGAAATGCTTTGTTGTTGATGATCCGCGATGATGTTTGAAAGTGAAAGATATAAACATGAAATATGAAGTACGGCCAACGTGCCAAGAGTGACATTGGTGCCAATAAAATGAATGTTATATAAAATATAATGGAATGAGTTGTCCATCCTTTAAATAAATAAACACCCTGGTAGTATCGTTAGTCACTGAGGAAGGGTAGGTTGAAATAACCTAACCCCAAAACTACACGTGCCGGTGTAGGAGTGAATTGTGATTATACTTCTTTATTGAAATGAGATTGATGTGATGAGAATATTCCCTTTTATTGGGATGAGATAATTGTTAGAAAAGGGCGATATTGATCCACACGACATTGTGGTGAGATGGCCTAGCCGGTCGGGTTGTGATCGGACGCCATGTCGCACACATGGTGGTGATTCTGCTTGCGATTATGATTGAAACAATGATTGAGATTCAGATAATGGTTGCGATTGTGGTTTATGTCTTTGGGTGAGACGGCCTAGCTGATCGGGCCGTGATTGGACTCCGTGCTAAGATCGCGGTGGTATATGGGTGCTAAGATCTCCCTACCTAAAATATGGAAATTTACTTGAAAACTTGTCTTGCTCCTAACTTGATGTTTTGGTATCGTTTTAGGCTCCCATTGATTTGGTGATTATATGTCCTTGTGTTATCATTCGTTCTATTGAGAAGGTGTTTAATCATTCATACTAATACTATTCCATATGTACTAATGTCCTTTTCTCCGGGGGCTGCATCTTTAATGGATGCAAGTGGTTCCACAATAGGTGGCTTTGATCATTGATAGTGGTACACCCTCTTCCTAGCTGACTTAGTGAGCCCCACTTCATATCGAGATCGTATATATTTTGTTCCTTGTGTATTATGTTTGGAGGTATAGCAGGATCTTGTTGTCGGCACTATCATCGTACTCTTTTGAATCTATTAGAGGCTACGTAGACATAGTGTGGGTAGTATGTTGGTGTTGGGGAAGTCAAACTATTAATGTTGTATTTGTATCACACGTTCCACTTCAAACTATGAAAGTGTATGTATTTGTAACTTTATAAATGATGTAAGTAATGATAAGGAATCAGTGTTGTTCACATGATCTAACCCATTGTCTAATTAATGAAATGGATCTTTCCTTTATTCATGAGTGAGTTCAAGTAGAAGGCGTTGTACAGGCTTGCTCGGTTGGGTTATCTCGGTTGAGCGCCGGTCGCGCTCCCTGAAGTCGGGGCATGAAAGATTATCAATCAACCCTGCGTTCCTGCTAGTCAAGTAAAAACCGAGGAAGTTTAAACTTGATTTGAATCTAAAAATCAAGGAAGACATCACCAATCAAATCGAAGAAAATGTCATAAGAGTCACGAACTGCCCCATATGGTTGGCCAACATCATTCCATTACCAAAGAAAGATGGAAAGATCAGGATATGCGTGGATTATCAGGATCTCAATAAAGCTAGCCCTACGGACGGCATTCCTCTCCCGAACATCCACATACTCATTGACAATTGTACGAAACATGAGTTGTAGTCATTTATTGATTGTTTCATAGGGTATCACCAGATCGTCATGAATCAAGACGACATGGAAAAGATGGCATTCACTACACCATGGGGAGTTTACTGCTATTGTGAAATGTCGTTTGATCTCAAGAATACCGGTGCAAATTACATGAGGGCTATGCCCACTCTTTTTTCATGACATGATTCATAAACATATTTAGATATATATGGATGACACCATCATCAAATCACAAATGAGCGTATCATCCAACAGACTTGCAAAAGTTCTTCAAAATGTTGCGAAGGTACGACCTGAAGCTAAATCTTGCAAAATGCGTATTTGTGCTTCATGCCAGACAATTACTCGAATCTATCATCAGAAAAAAAGGAGTACGGGTTGGATCCTTCCAAGATTAAAGAAAGCCTAGACTTGCCTCCTCCAAAGAACAAAAATGATGTGATAAGCTTCCTCGGAAAGCTTAATTACATCAGTCAATTCATAGCACAGTCAACTGTGTTCTGTGAACCCATTGTCAAGCTACTAAACAAGGATGTTTCTTCAAAATGGAATGCAATACACAGAATAACATAAAACCTCACACACATATGGCACATAACTGACTCACGATCAGACTCATCAAGACACTCTAGTCAAAGCAGTTAAGAATAGTTAAGATCAAACAATTTAAGGTATTTATACAAGAGTAAAAAACTGAGCCTAAGCGTCACACTAAAGCACTCACACTATTATCAAAGTATAATAGAGTTAAGAGATATTTCCTTCCATCTAAACCATAGTACAATGTTTCCTACTCTTAAAAAAATAAAAACTAACTACACCTAGTTCAAATAAAACCCATGAAAAAGAACCGCGTCACAAAGAAATATTAAGGGGGACTTGTTACATTACCTAACAAAAGAAAATCTTTTTGTCTTTTTCTTTCGACTTTAATCCCTCAAGAAACGTGTCGAATGATATACATCACAGGGAAAAATTGTAAATTTTAAAATACATACATTCAATTTTTATGTTTTATCCAATTATTTTCTATCTCTAACTACAACAACTTAAAAAAATAAAACTAATATACATACATACAAATATCCCCCACCCCACACTTTAAGTTCTGGCATGTCCCCATGACGCACAATTAAAAAGCATAAAGTAAAGAAATTCCATGAACATCTAGTCGGGGTCTGAATCAAAGTGGGGCTTCATTCCTCGCCTTCAAACTATTGCGCACATTCATGCAGACAACTTCTTTTCAGCCTTCTTGGGGTATACCCCACACTTATCTTTCTCACTCACAACAACTTTCTCTTTAAGACCCTTCACTTTTCACTCAACACTTGCAGCTGGTTTTATTTTTGCACCCCCTTTTCTACATCTATCTTGAACATCACAGTTTCCTCACCCACTCTAAGCACGAGTTTTCTCTTGTGTATATCCAATATAGCTCTACCCATCACTAATAATGATCTTCCTATTATGAGGGGACCTCATTTTTCTCCTGCATATTCACCATTATAAAGTCTACAGGAAATACGAACTTATCCACCCGAACTAACACATCTTCCACTATCCCCTCGGGTGTTATAGTCGTTTGATCTATCATATNCTTCAAACTATTGCGCACATTCATGCAGACAACTTCTTTTCAGCCTTCTTGGGGTATACCCCACACTTATCTTTCTCACTCACAACAACTTTCTCTTTAAGACCCTTCACTTTTCACTCAACACTTGCAGCTGGTTTTATTTTTGCACCCCCTTTTCTACATCTATCTTGAACATCACAGTTTCCTCACCCACTCTAAGCA
>AWOL01S0057570.1:900-23163 GCA_000715115.1 Nicotiana otophora
ATATGAAATACGGCCATTGCACCATGAATAAAGAATCATATGTATGGCCAAGAGAGCCAATGAAATAATAATATTGTAAGTGGTTGAAAGTACGGATTAGGTGATATGTGGTGTGAAAGGTTATGACATGTATGTATTTGTACTTTTGTTTCCAATATGTTATGAAACCCTATGGACGGTCTATGAAACGCATAGGTATATTGTGTTATGCAACCCTATGGATGGTCTATGAACGCATAGGTATATTGTGTTATGAAATCCTGTGGACGGTCTATGAACGCATAGGTACATTGTGATATGAAATCATGTGGACAGTCTATGAACGCATAGGTACATTGTGTTATGAAATCCATTGTGATATGAAATCCTGTGTACGGTTTATCAAACGTATGGGTGCATTGTGTACAAGAGGTATAGATGTACGGTATAAATAAACACTATGGACGGTCTATGAAATGCATAAGTGTATAATATGATATGTGAACGCTATGGACGGTCTATGAAATACATAAGTGTATAATATGATATGTGAACACTATGGACGATCTATGAAACACATAAGTGTATAATATGATATGTGAGCACTAAGGACGGTCTAATGAGACACATTATTAATGCAGACAATAGGTGCACCTTTTGTTGTCTTTGTTTGTACAGGTTGTTTTAATTACATTATATTATGTGTTCCACGTATAGATCATATGGGCATTCTATTTTGAAAAAGGATTTCTAGCTATACATACTAGTATTATTCGACAGTACTAACGTGCCTTTTGCCGAGGGAACTGCATCTTTAATGGATGCAGGTGGTTCTACAGTATGTGGCATTGATCAGTGATAGCAGTACACTCCTTTCAGCTAATTTGGTGAGCCCCACTTTATTTCGGGGTCACGTATCTTTTGTTTCTCGTGTACTTTGTGGTTGAGGTATAGCCGGGGCCTTGTTGCCGGCATTTTCATATTACTCTTTAGTTGTACTTAGAGGCTCCGTGGACAGGTTGTGGCTGGTATTTGATGTTGGGGATTAGATTAAAACTGTTGGTATTTGGCAACATGTTTTTCATTAAATCTATAAACTCGTACTATTTTGAAAATATTGAACGATGTTGTTAATGGGAATGAAATGGAAGCGGTTAATGAAATCTCTTCAGTATTTGATTAACGGAGTACATCTCCTCTTTATTCACGAATTAATTTGGGTAGAATGAAATCTAATAGGCTTGCTCAGTCAGGTTCAGTCGGTTGAGAGCCGGTCGCGCTGCTCGATTTTGGGCGTGACATGATCTATTACGCAAACAGGGTCAAGGGCCGATGATTACCCCACAAATCGGGGACTGCCACTCTACCATTAAGCCTACAAGCTACATTACTTCGAGTTCGAATCACTCACTCGACTAATAAAGCCTACGGGCTACATCACTTCGAGTTCAAGCAAGCACTCACTCGACTACTAAGCCTATGGGCTACCCTTATTTCGAGTTCGAGCAAATACTCACTCGACCATTAAGCCTACGGGCTAAATTACTTCGAGTTCTAGTTCGAGTAAGGACTCGCTCGACTACTAAGCCTATGGGCTACCCTTATTTCGAGTTTGAGCAAATACTCACTCGACCATTAAGCCTACGAGCCATATTACTTCGATTTCGAATCACTCACTCGACTAATAAAGCCTACGGGCTACTCTTATTTCGAGTTTGAGCAAATACTCACTCGACCATTAAGCCTACGGGCCACATTACTTTGAGTTTGAATCACTCACTCAATTAATGAGCCTACGGGCTACATTACTTCAAGTTCGAATCATTCACTCGACTACTAAGCCTACAGGCTACATTACTTCGAGTTCGAGTAAGCACTCACTCGACTACTAAACCTACGGGCTACATTACTTCAAGTTCGAATCATTCACTCAACTACTAAGCCTACGGGCTACTCTTATTTCAAGTTCGAGCAAATACTCACTCGACCATTAAGCCTACGGGCTATATTACTTCGAGTTCGAGCAAGCACTCACTCGACTACTAAACCTACAGGCTACTCTTATTTTAAGTTCGAGAAAATACTCACTCGACCATTAAGCCTATGGTCTACATTACTTCGAGTTCGAGCAAGCACTCACTCGACTACTAAGCCTACGGGCTAATCTTATTTCAAGTTCGAGCGAATACTCACTCGACCATTAAACCTACGGGCTACATTACTTCAAGTTCGAATCATTCACTCGACTACTAAGCCTACGGGCTACTCTTATTTCGAGTTCGAGAAAATACTCACTCGGCCATTAAGCCTACAGGCTACATTACTTCGAGTTCGAGCAAGCACTCACTCGACTACTAAGCCTACGGGCTACTCTTATTTCGAGTTCGAGAAAATACTCACTCGGCCATTAAGCCTACAGGCTACATTACTTCGAGTTCGAGCAAGCACTCACTCGACTACTAAGCCTACGGGCTACTCTTATTTCGAGTTCGAGAAAATACTCACTCGGCCATTAAGCCTACAGGCTACATTACTTCGAGTTCGAGCAAGCACTCACTCGACTACTAAGCCTACGGGCTACTCTTATTTCGAGTTCGATCAAATACCCACTCAACCATTAAGCCTACGGGCTACATTACTTCGAGTTCGATCAAGCACTCACTCGACTACTAAGCCTATGGGCTACACTTATTTCGAGTTCGAGCAAATACTCACTCGACCATTAAGCCTATGGGTACATTACTTTGAGTTTGAGCAAGCACTCACTCGACTACTAAGCCTACAGGCTATTCTTATTTTGAATTTGAGAAATCACTCACTCGATCATTAAGCCTACGGGCTACATTACTTCGAGTTCGAATCACTCACTCGACTAATAAGCCTAGGGGCTATATTACTTCGAGTTCGAGCAATCACTCACTCAACTACTAAGCCTACGGGCTACCTTCTTTCGAGTTCGAGCAAGCACTCACTCGGTTATAAAGGCTACAAGGTCCAAATACGATCAAATTGCCTAAAGCCTTATGAAAATCTTCATAAGGCATGAATGAAACAAAATCTTCACAAGGAAGAGAATAAAATAGAGGAAAGTCAGGAAAAGAAAAGATCTTTATATATATATATACAAGAACATTTACAATGTCCGAACAGGACCCTACACAAAAAACCAAAATGAAAACTAAGAGCTACGTTTCTTGGTTATCTACGGGGGAAGTCTCTTCTTCATCGGGCTCCTCCTCGCACTAGGACCCACTCTTACTCCCATCATCGCCATCATCATCATCATCACCATAATCATCATCGGAAGCCAAGGCTTTAGCATCGGCTTCGAGCTCTTTAGCCCTTTTTATCTCTTCGGTGAGAACGAAACCTCGAGCATGGATCTCCTCGAGGGTCTTCCTACGAGATCAGCACTTAGAAAGTTCAGCAACCCAATGTGCTTGAGTGTTGGCGGTCTCAGCTGCCTCTCTTGCTTGTACCTGAGCAGCTTCAGCATCCGCCCGATAGACGGCCACGAATGCATCTGCATCGGCCTTTGCCTTTTCGGCGTCAGATTCGGCCTTGGCAAGTTTGGAGACCAACCAAGCCTCGAGCTCCTCTATTCTTCTTTCTTGAACCGAGCTTTTCTCCTTCATGCTTTGAAGTTGATTTTTGGCCGATGATAAATGGGCTCGAGCAGTTTCGTTTTCAACTACAAGATGGTCCATGCCATCTTTCCATCCCAAGGTCTCCGCCCTTATCATATCAACTTCCTCACGAAGCTTCCCAATAACCTCAAGCTTCTGCTATAGCTGTGAGATCGAAATATTAGCCATTGTTCCAGAATCGAGCCCATGGGTTTTTAATATTACCATTACCTACTCGGTCAGGTTGGTCTGGTCTTGTTGATCCTTTGCCAATTCAGCTCGGAGGTCCTTGATTTCTTCTTTCCTTTGTATGAAGAGGGGTCTAAGGGCATTCCTCTCCTCCGTGACCCATCGGAGGTCGAACTCATACCGACGCAGCTCAGCTCGAGACCGAGAACACACTTCTCGATGAACCGTTGTAGCCTATGAAGAAAGAAAAAAGAACTTAGAAAAGAATAGCAAACATGAAAGTGGTATCAACGAAGGGAGTTAGAGCTTACCCGATTTAGAGTTTATTACACTTCACAGAAAAGGCCTGACACATCACTAGGGCCAGCAACATCCTCGACACGGTTAAACAAATCACAAAAGGGTCCTCCCCTTCATGAGATCGGTTTATCTTGAGGGCCCCCAAAGCTTGGGCTTCCCGAATCACTCCTTCAAAAAAGGCAGGGAGATTGGGCGAGTCTCTGATTACTATTGCCCCAAACGACTCGCTAGGGGCGTTCTACTAAGTTCGGAGAGCTTCAGGACCGGCCTCTTCTGATATACCCACTGTTTGTTGACTTTGGTGGGAAGCATCCTAGATCTCTAACGGTTCGGGGACTCTACCCGAACCTTCCTCCGATATTTCCTCAGTCTGAGGTGGAGCTTTATAAATCACCATCGATGCAGCTGCCTTTGGGACATCGATGGTTTTCTTCATTCGGGCCACCAGCACGGGCCCATCATTTTCTTCTTCTTCCTCGTCTTCATCCCTTAGACGCAGAACTGATTCCATGGTTAAAGGGATGGTATTCTTCCTCGGCTTACGAGCCATCCTCGTCTTCGATTTTGGATCTTTGGAAACAGAGGCCCTTTTTCTCTTATTATACTTCACTGGTGTTGGAACAGAGATCGAAGCCTCTTCCTCGCTGAGCGGGGGCCTCAAAACCGCATATTTTCCCACACCTACATATAGGAAAATTGATTTAAGTATATGGAAAGCATCTCGTTCGAACTACCAAAGATACGAGAAAGAGGCTTACCATGATTTTTGGCCTCCCATCGGCCCTTCGACAAATAACGCCATGAGCGCTCGGCATATGTGGAGGTCGAAGCTAGATCACGTACCTAGTTCTTGAGGTCGGGAACTGCACCGGGCATCCAAGGAACCGCTGCATCACAAAAAGGGGATATCGATGAGAAAAGAAATAAAGGGACAAAATAGTAGGAAATAACAGCAGAATTACACTTACGCTTCATGTGCCACTCCTCGGAAAATGGCATATTTTCAGTCAGAATCAGATCCGAAGTCTTTACTCGAACGAACCTGCCCATCCAGCCTCGATCCTTGTCCTCGTCTATGCTCGAGAACAGAACCTTGGTAGCCCGGCGCTGAAGTGTTATTAACCCGCCTCGAAAGAGGCGATGGCAGTACAATCGAATGAAATGGTCGAGGGTAAAATGCATCCCCTCGATTTTGTTCATGAAATAACGGATCAAAATAACGATCCGCCAAAAAGAAGGATGGATTTGGCCTAGAGTTATTTGGTATTGATGGCAAAAATCAATAATAACATGGTCGAGGGGGGCTAACGTGAAAGGGTAAGTATACACACTTAAAAACCCTTTCGCGTAAGTGGTGATATCTTTTTCAAAATACGGGATTACTATTTCTTTGTTCTCCCAATTGCAATCTTTCTTTAGTTGTTCGAGGTTTCCCTCGATTCGAACACATATACCTCGATACTGGCTCACATCACCCGGGAATCGACGAGCCTTTGTTGACCTTAAAATCAGAGGTAAGAACACATGCCTCAGGAACGCACTCCTCAGGCTGTGGCTCCACCGGTGTTTTATCGGCGACAGGCTGTGAAGAAAAAACTTTTTCTTTTTGAGGAATGGTTTTTGATGTTTTCACCATTTTTGGATTTAAAGATCGATAATAGAAGGAGGTAATAAAGATTTGGTGTTTTTGAAAAGAGATTTTACAGTGAAAAATCACAGATTTACAGATAAATTCAGAAGATGCAAGAAAGAACTTTATAAAATTTAGAGATTGGATACACAAACGTGGTAAATGGTAAAGAAAGGGGCTATTTATAGATTAAGCAATGTCGATTCAGTATCAACAGTGGCCGACCATCGTCTGACACGCATTAAATGCCTTGGAAAACTAAACCGACGGGACAGCTATCACGTGCGTCATGATCGAGCCTGATGTAAACGTCAGCTTATATCTGATCGAGTTGTTGGAAAATCATATCGTTTCTCGCCACATCCTTCGCGAGAAACGAGGGGACTATCTGTATACGGTCGAAACTGATGTCGGCCTTCGTACGTCTGATCGAGATGTAAACATAATGGACCAAAACAAGTCTTCATAATATCGAGATGGGATCCGAAGAAGGCACAAATGAGCTTCAGGTTTCAGGGGCAGGTCAAATACCGAGCTCGAAGTCATTATCGAGCTCGGGTCCGAATAGAACTATGATGAGATATGATGGAATCGAGCTTAAGAGACAGAGTCCAACCAACACCCAGCCCAAGTCACTACTGGACCCCGAGTCGGCATCAAGCTCAAACTCGCATCGAACTCTAAAACTGGAAACCGACCAATACTGAGTCTGATCAAGATCGAGCTCATAGACAAAAGCCGTTACAGCCGCACTAAGGGAGAGAATATCAGCGGGAATTAGAGAAAAGTTAATTTATCATGGGCTTCCCACTATGTATTTTTAATTATATCTAAAGTAGGATACCCCCACTATAAAAGGGATGGCTATATTTCTGTAAAGCATGAAGTTTGGCATACATTATAACTGAGATATCATACACTCCTATATTGAAGAGTTATCTTTTTTTAGCTGCATAGATTGATTCATCTTGCTTAATCCATAAATCATCTTCGTTCCATCGTTGCTTATTTTTCATCCTCTACAGTCACCACTCGATATTTCTACTCATTCTTACGATTTATGTCAAGTTATACCACATACCCTTAGAACTACGTACAAATTCAACTCTATCCGTTTCGGGGAAATAAATTCATCAAAAAAACTTCGACTCGTAAACATAACCATGCGAGGAACTCGGCAAAGTGTTGTTGTTTATGTGCAAACTGTACTTCTCTAAGGTGATGTTTAATTGAGTCTTTTAGCTGGTTTTGGGAGCTGTTTTGGGTTCGTTTTCTGTTGGGTTTCGGGGTTGGTTTTTAGTTGTTTGGTGGCTAAATAAGAGGGGCTATTTTGCTGCGTTTGGGGGGTATTTTGGAGTTGTGTTTCAGCTGGGTTTTCAAGGTGTTTTTGGTGGCAAAATGAAGCAAGGAAGATAAAGTTTTGGTGAGGAGTTGCTGCTGCATTTTCGCAGGTATTGAAACGGGCTTTTAGTGGCTTTGTGGAGCTCTAATGGATGCTTTGTATGGTGGAGGAAGGCTGAGTTTTTTGGAGCTTTTACATGGTGAGAATGAAGGTTTTTCAATGGATTTTCTTGAGGAAGAAAGAAGAGGAAATTGTTGCTCGTTTTCTATCCTTTTCCAAATCTATTTTCTCTGTTCTCTCATTGCGTGCTCTGTTTGTTTTTCAGGTGTTCCCCCCTTTGTGCGGTGTGTGTGCTCTCCTCCATATAATGTGAGGTGAGGAATTATATATAGTAAATGAGTTTTCTTGGCCAACACGAATTGGGAGTGTCGTGGGTAAGCTTCCAGGAAAGTGCATTGTGAAGGAATCAAATGGAATGTGCACCTGTGAGATAATATTGTTGTGCCCATGTGCGGGTGCCAAATTTGTTACTATTAACAAAAAGAATCTTTACAGCTTGGCCATTTCTAATTGGCTCTTGTTTTTGTCTTTTTTCATTTTCAAATTATTTTCCTTTTAAGACAAATAAAGAAAAATACAAGGATAAAATATTAGCTAAAGTATCTCTTACATGAGAACATATTTTTTTTGAGTTTTTCTTTTATTTTGCAAATGAACAAAAATTAATATTCTAAAAAATAAGAATCTTTTTGTTGGTTTCCAATTTTCTCAAATAAAACCTATAAAAAGGTGAAACAAAAGATAAAATATCAAGATTAAACTTAAAAACTATTTAAATATTAAAATTGATTAAAACAAATCTAAATATGGTCAAAATTTAGGTGCTCACAGCATGCCCCTCTTTGCTTGGAAACATGAAGAGTTTTCAGGCAAAGACAAGGTGAGCCGTATGACTAATGTTTGACCATAACGTTATTCAAAAAGGAAGAAACAAAGAAATGAGAAGAGAGTGCAACCGAGTCCTGGTTGTGGACAGCCTACATATCTCGGGTTATAAGAAAATCAGGTCGCGTGTAGTTCAAGAACTTTGTTTTTGATTTTCTTTTCTTTTTCTTTTTCTTTTTCTTTTTCTTTTTCTTTTTTTTCTGTTTTGTTTTCTTTTCTCTTTCTTTTTCCTCTTCTTTTTTTTCATTTTTCATTTTCTCCTTTTCTTTTTGTCTTCCTTGTTTTTTTCTCTTTTTTCTTTCTTGTTTTTTTTAATAACATTTTCAGGTTCCAAAGAGGGTAATCAAAGAAAGGTAACCGGCTCAGAAGGGCTAGCAAAGGGTTGATAGTGTTTGGATAGCGAGAATGAAAGTCTTCATCATCCCAATCATAGAATATTAATGCTACATAGAGGGCCAAACATAGTACCTTTTGACTGCATCCGCGTTGAAAGTTGTTTCAGGGATATTTCTTTTGATGCTTCCCAGGTACAACGCTCTCTTTTGCAGTACTCTCGTTACAATGTATGGACCTTTCTAATTTGAAGCCAATTTTCCAATAGCTTCTTCATGAGATGGGAGGATACATCTCAGAACGAGTTGTCCCACTTTAAATTTCCTGTGCCGCGCTTTCTTGTTGTAGGCAAAGGCCATTCTTTGTTGGTATAACTACCCGTGAAAAACTGCGGCCAATTGCTTTTCATCAATCAAAGTTAATTATTCCAATTGGGTCTTGACCCAATCTTTATCCTCAATCTCGGCTTCAACAATGATCTGAAGAGAGGGAATCTCAACTTCGTTCTAATTTTCTATTTATTTTCTTACAAGCCTTGTCTTCAAAACATTCTGCTTCTTGATTCATTATTTTGAGATCTGACAACATTTTAGGATCTAGACATGAAGTCCGCAAACATGTCATGTTATCAAAATCTGCATTAACAGAATTAAAAAGAGAATAAGAAAGGTGACAAGATTAAGAAAAAAGACATTCGATAACGATGAAATATTAATTTTATTTATTTGAATTTTGTTTTTAAGATACAAGGGTTTACATCAGAAAGCAAAGCAGTGAAGTAAAACATCCAGATTACACCCTGAAATAATCCGAACACAGAAAAGATAGCAAGACCGGCTACCGAGACTCTCATCTGACAGAGAACTTTTCAGGTTTGGCGGCCGTTTTTAGGTTTCTCTTCTGTCGCGGCAATGGTTACTGTGGCTTTTAATGTTGGATCATCAATTCTTCAACTGCCCTTTTGAGTGTCCAACCATCCTCGGTATCATGTCCCACTGCTCCAGAGTGGTATTCACATCTAGCATCAGCTTGGTGCGAGGGGGACTCGGGGTTTGACCGATTCGGGGCCACCGGCTGCGGCAGATCTAGCCCGATTAACTTTTGAAACAAACTTGAATATGATTCACCAATAGGGATGAATTGATTCCTTCTGAGGGGCTCTCTTAGGCGAGGATTGTATTGGGGAACATTTGATTAGGGATTATATGGAGCTTGGTAGGGACGGGCATTTTTGAGAGGTGGAGCTCGATTTTGTGTATAATATTGTGGCCGCATGTAAGGTGGCACGTTCATCACTGCATAGGGAGGCGGTGCCACAGCATAAGCAACATCTTGATGGGGATAATAGTGTTGTGGGACCTTAGGAAGCATATATGATTGGTTGAATGACCTGCGGGCTCCCCTCGAGCTTGAAGCCATCCCGTTTTTAAATCATTTTCTATCATCTCCCCAATTTTGATAGCCTCGGCGAACGGATTACCTATAGCGGACATCATGTTATGGAAGTAGTCCGCCTCTTGGGCCTGTAGGAAGACCGTAACCATTTCTGCTTCGTCCATTTGAGGCTTTACACTGGCGGCTTGCTTGCTCGCGCCATTTGATAGCATATTCACGGAGACTTTTCGCGGTTTTCTTTGTCAAACTGAACATAGAGTTCTCTTTTTGGATCTTTCACTCTTGCTTTCTTTCTTTTTTTTCGTTCTTTGTTTTTTTTGTTATTTTTGTCACTCTTTTCTTTCTTTTTATTTCTTCTTTTTTCTCACTCGGTTTATTTGATGGCAATGATCGAATCCGATGGGGATTGCCTACGTATCATGATGCCGCATGAATAAGATCTTGCGTAGTTCGGGAATACCGGGAATAGACTGGCCCTTTTTTTCTTTTTTTCTTTTTTTTTTATAAAGACTTTTAAATAGTGGTTTTTTTTTTGGAGTTTGTTTTTTCATTTTATGGAATTTTGAATTATTTTTCTAAAGGAAGGAATTCTAAAGAAGGAAGAAAATATTTTGTATTTTGATTTGAAAAACTTTTTTTTTCTTTTTTTTTTATCGAATGCAAGACTTCGGAAAAGAAAGAAAATATTTTTGGACTTATTTTTTATTTTTTGTTTTGGATTTTCTAAGGAAAGAATTCTAAAGAGGGAATTAAGGAAATGAAAAATATTTTTGATATTTTTTAAAAATTGAGGTCGGAACCGATGAGGTTTGCCTACGTATCTCACATCCGGTGTGAATCAGACCCGCGTAGTTCGGTCAGTTTTAACACAACAGGAAAAAATATGACTTTTGAAAACATCGGTTCATTTTGAAATGACTTTTCTTTCTCTTTGTTTTTCAAAATTTCGGCAGAGATTCGGGAGTTTTCAAATACCTGGATTTTTCAGAACCGGGTAAATTTTTCTCTCCTCACTCTTGGTTTTTCTTGATTGTTTTTCCCTATTCTAGCAGCCGGTCAACATATAAGCCGAAACAAATAAATGCACAGATATTACGTAAAATGCATCAGGATGATCTTTTAATTTGGGTACACCTGTCCTAGACGGACCAAATCATAGTGTTGAGTCCCCAAAGTCGTCAGAGCTATCACACCTCCTTTTTCCCAAGGAATAGGGGCGAAATTGGAGCAAAACGTTGGGTTGCTGGTCACCGGCGCAATTTGAAGACAAGGCAAATAGCCTCTTTCTTTCATTTCTTTTAATTTTCATAAATAACCAATTTATTTAACACTCCTAATTCCAACTAATTTACAAAATTAACCTAATGATCTATTTTTCTAACAATTAACTAATTCATATAGCTAACAAATGCATGTAAAGTTACTAATGTATTTTTGGTATTTAAGTGTTTTACAAATGCAACTAATTATGCAATAAAAATCTAAAAACTGTAGAGATTCAAAATATTTTTGTATTTTCTTTAGGATTTAAAAGGCTATTAAAAAATGCATCAAACATGAGTACGCACAAAACAAACCAAGTAAAAAAATTTAAAATTCTATAAAATAATTTAAAGCTACTTCTTTGGAATTTTTAGGAATAATTTTTATTGGGCAAAAATTATGTGCTCACAGTTGCCCCTCTTTGCTCGAGAACATGAAGAATTTTCAGGCAAAGATAAAGTGAGAAATTATGAGCAATTTTTGCCCGTTTGACACTCTATGGGAAGCATTTTTGTTTTTTTCAAAAAGTTTGACCGAACCTTGCTTCAGAGGTTGTCTACATATCCTTGGCTATAAAGGAATCAGGTCAGGGTAGTTTTGGAAGTTTTGGTAGCTGGGACTACCGGAAAGCTGTGATTTCACTACTGTTGTTGATGTTACTGCTTGTTGAACTCCTTATTACACCAAAATCAAAATGAAAAAGAACTAAACAAACCTATCAGCTATGAGTTACAAGATTTTTATCTATAGGTCTTCTGAACTTGATCTTGAGTCTTGGCTGGTTCTTCACGCAGACTCTAATTTGAACCTTGATGGTTGCTAGCTGCAGGTGCTAGTTCATTCTTCTTCGGCTTTTTCTCATCAAAACGGGGAATGTGATGCTCGTGATTTCAGTCATGTCTTGAGCAGTCCACATCTTTTCATCCGCTTCTGTCTTATGGATTAATTTCTTTACTCTTTCTTTATTTTGGGTCGAAACTTCTTCTTTTGGTTATCTCGAACCCAGTGCCTCGAGGTAAAACCTGCTCAAACACTAAAACAAAAACATGAACGAAATTTTTCTGCCCCAGTTTTCACCAGGAACATTTCGTGAGTTATTGTAAAAACATTCTAAACTACCTCTTTATTGAAAGAAATAAAAGGTTGGAAATGGTGTACCCTCAAAAATATCATGATGATGATTTGTTTTGTTTTTTGGATGGTGTTCCTTTTTGTCAAAATGATGCCTCAACTCAGGATTGGTGCACCTTATGTAGGAAATTATCAACTAGGGAGTGGAGACCCTATGTTGGAAAAGAGACTAGGGAGTGGAGATCCTATGTCTAAAAAATATCAACTATGGAGTGGAGACCCTATGTTGGAAAAGCGACTAGGGAGTGGAGATCCTATCTCTAAAATAAAATCAACTAGGGAGTGAAGATCCAATGTTGGAAAAGCGACTAGGAGTGAAGACCCTATGTCTAAAATAAAATCAACTAGGGAGTGGAAACCCTATGTCTAAAATATCATCAACTAGGGAGTAGAGATCCTATGTTGGAAAAGGAGACTAGGCAGTGGAGACCCTATGTCTAAACTACAATCAACTAGGGAGTGGAGACCTTATGTTGGAAAAGAGACTAGGGAGTGGAGACCCTATGTCTAAAATAAACATCAACTAGGGAGTGGAGACCCTATGTTGGAAAAGGAGACTAGGGAGTGGAGACCCTATATCTAAAATAAACATCAACTAGGGAGTGGAGACCCTATGTTGAAAACGGAGACTAGGGAGTGGAGACCCTATGTCTAAAATATCATCACCTAGGGAGTAGAGACCCTATGTTGGAAAAGAGACTAAGCAGTGGACACCCTATGTCTAAAATAATGTCAACTAGGAATGAAGACCCTATGTTGGAAAAGGAGACTAAAGAGTGGAGACCTTATGTCTAAAATAAAATCAACTAGGGAGTAGAGACCCTACATTGGAAAATGAGACTAAGTAGTGGAGACCCTGTGTCTAAAATAACGTCAACTAGGGAATGGAGACCCTATGTTGGAAAAGGAGACTAGGGAGTAGAGACCCTATGTTGGAAAAGCGACTAGGGAGTGGAGACCCTATGTCTAAAATAAAATCAACTAGTGAATGTAGACCCTATATTGGAAAAGTGACTAGGGAGTGGAGACCCTATGTCTAAAATAAAATCAACTAGAGAGTGAAGACCCTATGTTAGAAAAACGACTAGGGAGTGGAGATCCCATGTCCAAACTAAAATCAATTAGGGAGTGGAGACCCTATGTCTAAAATATCATCAACTAGGGAGTAGAGACTCTATGTTGGAAAAGATACTAGGGAGTGGAGACCCTATGTCTAAAGTAAACATCAACTAGGGAGTGGAGACCCTATGTTGGAAAAGGAAACTATGGAGTGGAGACCCTATGTCTAAAATAAATATCAACTAGGGAGTGGAGACCCTATGTTGGAAAAGAAACTAGGGAGTGGAGACCCTATGTTTAAAGTAAACATCAACTAGGGAGTGGAGACCCTATGTCTAAAATAACGTCAACTAGGGAGTGGAGACCCTATGTTGGAAAAGAAGACTAGGGAGTGGATACCCTATGTCTAAAATGAACATCAACTAGGGAGTGGAGACCCTATGTTGGAAGGGGAGACTAGGGAGTGGGGACCCTATGTTGGAAAAGAGATCACGGAGTGGAGACCCTATATCTAAAATAAAGTCAACTAGGGAGTGGAGACCCTATGTCTAAAATAAAATTAACTAGGGAGTGGAGACCCTATGTCTAAAATAAAATTAACTAGGGAGTGGAGACCCTATGTTGGAAAATGAGACTAGGTAGTAGAGACCCTGTGTCTAAAGTACCGTCAACTACGGAGTGGAGACCCTATGTTGTAAAAGGAGACTAGGAAGTAGAGACCCTATGTCTAAAATAAAATCAACTATGGAGTGGAGACCATATGTTGGAAAAGCGACTAGGGAGTGGAGACCCTATGTCTAAAATATCATCAACTACGGAGTGAAGACCCTATGTTGGAAAAGCGACTAGGGAGTGGAGACCCTATGTCTAAAATATCATCAACTACGGAGTGAAGACCCTATGTTGGAAAAGCGACTAGGGAGTGGAGACCCTATGTCTAAAATATCATCAACTACGGAGTGAAGACCCTATGTTGGAAAAGCGACTAGGGAGTGGAGACCCTATGTCTAAAATATCATCAACTACGGAGTGAAGACCCTATGTTGGAAAAGCGACTAGGGAGTGGAGACCCTATGTCTAAAATATCATCAACTACGGAGTGAAGACCCTATGTTGGAAAAGCGACTAGGGAGTGGAGACCCTATGTCTAAAATATCATCAACTACGGAGTGAAGACCCTATGTTGGAAAAGCGACTAGGGAGTGGAGACCCTATGTCTAAAATATCATCAACTACGGAGTGAAGACCCTATGTTGGAAAAGCGACTAGGGAGTGGAGACCCTATGTCTAAAATATCATCAACTACGGAGTGAAGACCCTATGTTGGAAAAGCGACTAGGGAGTGGAGACCCTATGTCTAAAATATCATCAACTACGGAGTGAAGACCCTATGTTGGAAAAGCGACTAGGGAGTGGAGACCCTATGTCTAAAATATCATCAACTACGGAGTGAAGACCCTATGTTGGAAAAGCGACTAGGGAGTGGAGACCCTATGTCTAAAATATCATCAACTACGGAGTGAAGACCCTATGTTGGAAAAGCGACTAGGGAGTGGAGACCCTATGTCTAAACCCTATGTCTAAAATATCATCAACTAGGGATTGGAGACCCTATGTTGGAAAAAAGACTAGGGAGTGGAGACCCTATGTATGAAAAGAGACTAGGGAGTGGAGACCTTATGTCTAAAATAAACATCAACTAGGGAGTGGAGACTCTATGTTGGAAAAGGAGACTAGGGAGTGGAGACCCTATGTTGGAAAAGGAGACTAGGGAGTGGAGACCCTATGTCTAAAATATCGTCAACTAGGGCGTGGAGACCCTATGTTGGAAAAGAGACTAGGGAATGGAGATCCTATGTCTAAAATAACGTCAACTATGGAGTGAAGACCCTATGTTGGAAAAGGAGACTAAGGAGCGGAGACCCTATGTCTAAAATAAATATCAACTAGGGAGTGGAGACCCTATGTTGGAAAAGGAGACTAAGGAGTGAAAACCTGTGTCTAAAATATCATTAAATAGAGAGTGGAGACCGTATGTCTAAAACAACGTCAACTGGGGAGTGGAGACCCTAAATCAAGTTCAAAAGTTTAAAGATCTTGACGAGCCTTGAAGTAGGGTGCATTTGTTGGTATATAAATTTTATCGGAGTTAAATCCAATAAAATAGCATGCTTCATATTTTAAATTAAAGATAGAGTAGGCCAAATAAATATTATGGGCTAATATAATTGAATTAATTATATAAGTTCAATACATATGGGTTAAATAAATAGGCTTGAATCTATTGGGCTAGCCCTTTTAATTGGGCTAAAAGTGATGAGCCCACTCCACTAAGCCCAAGATGTCATCTTCCTAAAGGCCCAATTCGGTGCCACGTGTCAAGTGACATGGCACGCCAAATCAAACAAAAGAGTCAATAGGATCATGCCACGTGTCAAAATGACAAGGCATGTCAAGTCAAATTAAAAGGCCAATGAAACCGCGCCACATGTGCAAATGACATGTTCTTGCCAATCAAATGCGGTCTTGTCACTCTTTAATTTGATTGGTCAGAAAGAGTTTGTTCTTATCATAACTCTTCCCTCCCGCAACTATTAATAGGGGTCTTCATAATTCAAAAAAAAAGACCAAAAGTTATAACAAGAAGCAAGAAAGAGCTTGTGGATCAGACGTTGCAAATTTCTCTATAAGTTTCAAGCTTCAAGCAATCAAGTTCAAGTTCAAGAAATCAAGTTTAAGCTCAAGAACGAAGAACAAATCAAGATTCAAGGAGTACGAGTTTAAATCAAAGTCCGTGCTAGTTGAATCCAAAATCATCACTCATGGCAACAAATATAGATTCAAGATCAAGCTCAAAGGCCCTTGAATTTATTTACTATTGAAAAGAAGAATCAGAGGATTCATAGGGAATGTAACACTCAAATATTTTAAATAAAATACTACATGTTTTTCGATCTCGATTATTTTGTCGACACAAATTTGTTGTCTACAGTTAGTTTTAATGCCCTCCGGCCGAAACAGCCAAGTCCACTACTACCAATTCCTCTTGGCAATTTAGCTGAAGTTGTCTTCAAATGCAGTATCCTCAACCGATACTTGGCAGATAAAGCTTGTAGAACTACTGCAAAGGTTCAACGAGAAGAGCAGATTATTACACGTAAGATTCTTAAATTAAGAAACAGTTACTTCCATTCTTGGTAACATATCTAAATGATTTTTGCTTGTACGAATGAATGGAGCGTTAAGCCAATAGAAGAAGACAGCATATTGACAGAAAGGATGTCACAACACCACGAAAAGCAATGAGAATATGAACAAAACCAAATAACAAGAATCTTGGCCAAATTGTAACGTAGATAAAGCTGGCAAGTCTTATATACACATCGTTGACCAATCAGGCATACTAAATCCACAATATACAAGATTAGGAAAACAAAAACAGTGAGAAAGAAGAATTCGACCAAAACAAAAAAGAACACCAAAGTTGTCTGTCACAACAGAAAAGTCATAACTCCTATATGAAGTCCGAATCTCCACCAAAATGTGGCAGATCTGGATGAGGCCTTCCCCCTCCCGGCCTCCTCGGGTCCCTGCATGTGATTTTAAAATGAAATTAGTAAGAGGAAAAAAGCAACAGAAGCCATAGAGCTGAAATAACTAGTTTCCCTTTTTCAGAAGCAACTTGCAAAGTTGGATTACTTTCATTCAACAAAATAATTTGCAAACAATAGATTTTTACGTCATGTTACTCAATAGAAGAGCACTTAATATGTACACTCTTAGTTTTACAAGGAGAAAGGCACAAGGCACAAAAATAGAGATTTAGAGATTTCCCCCTTGCTATAGCAATTTTGAGTTTACATCTAACAAGTAAACACTAGATGGGAAGAGCAGAATTTCACCTAAAACTAACCGACACAAGATATACATCAAAGTACCTGATAAAACGACCTGGCTCAAAGCCAGGAACATCTGGTGGTCCATACGGATCAAAACGAGCACCTGGTGGAACACCCCTGTATGAAAAGACCAAATAACTCAATCTTACAATATGCATTTCCCATCTTTGAAATGAGAGAGAGAGAGAGAGAGAGAGAGAGAGAGAGACTTACGGCAGTCCTCCAGGCAAACGAGGATCCCCGCCCATTCCACCAAAAAAGCGAGGGTCACTAGGCCCTGCATCATAAAACATAAAGAGCTCAGTTGGCAAAAGACAAAATTAGGAATTCTTTATCTGAACTAAGACAAAACTAGTCACACACCTACAAGCATGCTCCCACCTCCTGGTTCGCCTCTACAATGACAGAAAAGGGACGGTGTAAAGACAAGATTAGCATGTACAAAAATCAGAACACACCAGCTGGCAAGTGCCATTCAACATGAGAGGGGGAAACACAAAAAGATAAAAAACCTGGTTGGGTAAACTCCAGCACCAGGCCCAGGGAAAAGATCGCTGCCACCAGCGCCAGGAATGGGAGGAACCACATATCTGTATAATCCATGTAATGTAGGAAGTTAAAAATTCTGTGCCACCGCCTCCAATAAAACATGATATCAGAGCTTGAAACTCTTTACAACATTTTGCGATGCGCAAGTTAAAACGCCTGAAGAGTGTGTGTGTGTGTGTTTTTTTTTTTTTTTTTTTTTTTTTTTTTTTTTTTTTTTTTTTTTTTTTTCCCNATCAAATGATTTACATGAGGATGCAGGTAACTGTAAATTGTTTACAAAGAATAAACCAAAAGGCAGATACAAAACCTTTGCCGAGATATTACTGTCACATAGATATTTGCAAATGAGATCAGTTTCGAACTGTGTACATTGAGGAGGGAAACAAGAAACCAGAAGTCAAGTTATGTGATACAGCTACAGAAAACAAATATAAAAAATGAGAGTATCACAGACAAATAGGAAGCAGCACCTGAAATTTGCAGTAAATGATGATGCTTTTAGCCTCTGAAAAGGGGGAAGTCTTCAGCAAGGTCATCAGATCTTTCATCCTGAAATCAATTGAGTAAATTTGTAGCTTTCAGTTTTTTTTTTTTTTTTTTTTGGGGGGGGGGGATGGCGGCAACAACCAATAATATACATATTTCTGGTGACTTGAGAGAATGCTGCCCAGAATTCGAGAACAATCCATCCCACCATAAGGGATCTCTCCTACTGCTACCTAACTACTAAGTATAACTTATCCTCCTCTCAGAAACTAAAAAAAGAGATCAATCGCATATCTGTCCGCCTGCTCCTCCCTCCCTTGATCCCTAATCTGATTTTCATTGAGAAAATTTATTACGCAACTGATACTAAGAACCTGCTTTCTTTTCTGTTCTTCTCAGTTTTTCCATCTATTTCATATAAAATCTACTGATAACGGTCACAGCTGACCATTAACAGCTCATCACCAAATCACATACTTAGGCCCACAATCAAACTAAATCTGAACACTTAGTAAAATGGCAGAGCCCTCAAATAACTCTTAAATAACAACATACTGCTATAGGTGGTAAAACACACATCAAGATTTCCTAGAAACACATCCTTGAGGGTTTCATTTTATTTAGTCTAATATAATCTCAGAAAGAGAGGCACTAAAACAATGGTAAGTGGAAGAGAAGAAAATCACTGCAATTGCTTAAGAGGAGTGGAAGATTTATGTAAGGACTTTGTATGAGAAAATACAGAAGAAAAACAGAGCTTTGAGCTTGACACGGAAGTGTTTGAAAAGCCTGCCAGTCTGACAGGAGAGCAAATACATCCCAACTTTGAACAGGAACATCCTTGAGCACCTAAAATTATTTTCTGAGATGCTGGGTGAAAGGCTTTTTATGAGGAAATTTAATTCTATCACCACCACAGTACCTATGGGACAAACCTGCAACATAGGTTGCGAAAGTAGTAGGGTGAGGGAGGGGGGTGTTTGGGAGTGAATCCTCAAATGATGAAGTATAACTTCCATATAAAGAAGAACAATGGGTGGGTATCTCTTACAGAAAGGATAATCGAAAGCTCTCTTCAGAGACCCCAACCTAAGACAAGCCAAATGACTAGGAGGAGGATAACCGCTTGGCTAGCTGAACCTAAACAAGAGGAAAGGGCGGGAAAAAAATAGGAAGAGTAAATCACCGCTGCTATAGCTCCAACAGCAGTCGAGAGGGCTATTGTTCAAGGATCTAGCTGAGCAATCTCCCCCAAGGATCAATACAGAGACGTTAGAAGTGCGTAAGGCATCAAGGAATACCAAAATACTGCTAGTGTAAGGTTGACATCTCAAATGATCAAGCTAGTTGTATGTAAAGGATATAGGTCTGTCATAAGAGAAAGATGAGAGACTGTTCTAAGATGGAATTAATATCTGGAGTTACCAATTTGCTCTTGCATGAATACAAACATGAGCTGGCAGGGAATTTACCATGTCAGAGCTCGAGAATATTTATCAAGTTGGAAGACTACAACAGATAACACCCAAGTAGACTCATGCCACATGTGGCCTGTGGATGGAACATGAGGGGAAACAGTTATTCCTTCCACAGGGCCCCCTACTTCGAGTTAGACTTGGAAAAGTAACGGTCTATCTAGTTAGGCGTTGACTGCAGTTAAAATATGAACTTCAACTCCTAGCGCTTACAAAGGTATACTGCAGAATTCGAAGGAGACTTGTCCCGTGGCTCTCGAGGGCCCGAGCTCCCCATCCCATCCAATCTCCTTCTGGATCAAGGCCAGACATGACCCTGAGAATATCGGCATTGACCTCGAACAGGTCTTCGGCTTCAATTCGGTTCTGTTGTATGATGCAAGACCTCGACAGGAGGGGTTGTTCTCCTCAAACTCAAAGGCCGCTGTTGGATGCTTTCTACACTGTCACCCCCCATGATCTCATCTTCTTGATATGGAAAGGGGACGACAGCGGCAGGGGAAGTTACTTCATTTGGGGCAGGCCCCAGACGTGC
Source organism: Nicotiana otophora (assembly GCA_000715115.1). Taxonomy (NCBI): domain Eukaryota; kingdom Viridiplantae; phylum Streptophyta; class Magnoliopsida; order Solanales; family Solanaceae; genus Nicotiana; species Nicotiana otophora. The sequence continues at coordinate 21,037 of AWOL01S0057570.1, forward strand.
TCTTCCTTGGTATATAATTGATCCACTGCCTTTCATCCATTCCAGTTTTATTGACATCAGGTGAGAAAGTAAAACCGCTTTCAAGTTCTCCCAACATTGACGATTCACTTCAACTTTTGATTCTTATATTTTGTGGCACGTCCAGTGCCTCTTATTTCCTTATGGGAAAAAATCTTCATCCAAGTTGAATTAAAGTAAGCATGCCACATTGTATCTCTTCAAGCCCTTTTGTTGTCTGATCTTGAAAATCTAGATCTCTCTAGTCCTTGAAATTAGAAACGTTCCATGAAGGAACAATCATGTGGGGAAAGAAGGGCCTGCTTAGAAGACTTCAAAAAGCCAAACTTTTCACATCACAAAGTCCAGGAACAAGGAAAGCCCGGAGTGCATGCTAGTGTCAGTGTGGCTCAAATAGCTAAAGGAACAACTATGAGGAGAAATTGAAGAAGAGGCACTGCCAGCTAGGTATAGATATCTCCTCCAAGGCAAGTGATCACCAAGGTATGGCCACTTGAAATGCGTACTTTGAGGTGAATAGTATCTAGGGCTAGCAGGCTAGTCTTCTCCCAATCAGTTCACCCCTCCCCAGACCTAAAGGAAAGGGAAGAAAGAACATAATCCAAGTTTGTACAGATGGAACAAGTACAGGGAATCAAGAGGAGGCAAGGAGGAGACTGGCAGCTTTCCATCTTCCACCTCTAACAAAAACTTATAGCTTGGAATCCTTCCATTTTCTTGTCTTTCAAGGTATACACATCTCAAGTTAAAGATACCAAGGTAGAGGAGTATTATACAATCATACCTCACATAATATGATGATGCAATTCATGTAAAGTGAGATTCAGAAAAATTGTTTTCCAATGAATTGAGGATCTACGCCATGTATCTAGGTATGAACCACCAATAAGCTACATATCAAGGTATATATCAATAATTATTGACAGGAATAAGAACAAATCTCTTTTCTTTGACATTACCCTAAGGGAAAAGAACTTCCAGGCTGATATGGGTAATCAGATCTGCGCTCAGCACTAGGCTGGTCTTCGAGTCCTCCTTTTCCAGAGCTGCATACAGGGAATTGTAACTTAAGAATTTAATTGTCACATCTCCAAAGTCCAAAGTACAAGTTGAAAACCAAACCAATGGCACATACCTTGAAGTCTGAGTAGAGGAATTCGCCACAGAAGAACCACTATATTTACTAAGGACTTCTTTGTTTAGTTCACCTACCAGCTTACCCAAATTTTTGAACTGGGCATTGTAATTCGTTCCCCCTTCTTCGACAATGTAGTCCTCGACGCTGCAAATTACCAATGGATCAATTAGAACACTCAGAACGTTACAAATTAAAAAAAAATGGAACACTCAAAACATAGTCCCTTCTTCAACTAGCAACGGAAGGGGAAAAAGATGCTTTCTCCTTGCACTGGTTTAGGGGTCATAGGGTGGAGGTGAAGGAAGGAAGGAACAAAGGAAGGAAGGAACTTACCTTAGCTCAAGATGAAGAGGCTCGTTATCGCCATCCCTAAGTGTATCTATAAGCAGCTTATTGTTCATTGCAAGGCACTTCACCAACACTTTTTTGGAGCTCTTCTCAGGCTTTGAATACACAAAGGCATAACTATCCTCAAATTCATTCCAATGATCAATCCCTACCTCATCTACTCAAAAGAAAGAGACACAATCATTGCAAATACATATGATGCATCCTAATCATTCCTAATTACACAGAAGTTATCCGAAATAACCTGAAAATCTCAAAAACAAACTGCAAAAGAAAAGGTGGAAGCGAAAATAATGGCATATCAACAGAAACTGAAGCTTCCAATAATCATTGACACCAATGCAGATGTACAAAGGAACAAGAGTTTAATCAAGGAAGATACTCCTCTTTCCTCTGTTTTAACCAGATACGGACAGACTAAAATGCAGTAACCTCTTCTGGATCTTGTTTCTCTATAAAGTTCCTCTATTCATTTTTATCTAAATAGTAAAATTTCTCAATTCTGGTCTTTAGGAATAAGAAATAAGTAAAGCACGGCTCAAAACTCGTGGATAAATGGCCCTGCCCCTCTATCCTTCTCTGCTTAAATACCAGGCTTTTATACAACAGGATCCGAATTGTGA
>AWOL01S0057576.1:2415-57944 GCA_000715115.1 Nicotiana otophora
CTGAACATCCAATGCAAGCGGTCTCTCACCAACTAGAATATAAGCAAGGCTGCCCATACTAGCTGACTTTCTACTCAAAGCATCGTCCACCACATTGGCCTTCCCGGGATGATACAATATGGTGATATCATAGTCCTTCAATAGCTCCAGCCACCTTCTCTGCCTCAAATTGAGTTCCTTCTGCTTGAACAAATACTGCAAGCTCTGATGATCGGTGAATACCTCACATGGCACGCCGTAAAGATAGTGCCCCCAAATCTTCAGCACGTGAACAATGGCTGCCAGCTCTAGATCATGAACAGGGTAATTCTTCTCATGAAACTTCAGGTGCCGCGAAGCATATGCAATAACATTGCCACCCTGCATTAATACCGCACCCAGACCAATACGAGATGTTTCACAATATACTGTATAAGATCCTGAACCTGTGAGTAACACCAATACCTGTGCCGTAGTCAAAGCTGTCTTGAGCTTTTGAAAGCTCGCTTCACACTCGTCTGACCACCTGAACGGGGCACCCTTCTGGGTCAATCTGGTCAACAGGGCTGCTATGGATGAAAACCCTTCCACAAATCGACGGTAATAGCCCGCCAAACCCAGGAAACAACGGATCTCTATAGCTAATGTGGGTCTAGGGCAGTTCTGGACTGCCTCAATCTTCTTAGGATCCATTTGAATACCCTCTGCTGATACAACGTGACCCAAGAAAGCAACTGAACTCAACCAAAAGTCACATTTCGAGAACTTGGCATATAACTGACTGTCTTTCAGAGTCTGAAGAACGATCCGAAGGTGCTGCTCATGCTCCTCTCGACTGTGAGAGTATATCAAGATATCATAAATAAACACAACTATAAAGGAATCCAAGTAGGGTTTGAACACCCGGTGCATCAAATCCATGAATGCTGCTGGGGCATTTGTCATCCCAAATGACATCAATAGAAATTCATAATGCCCGTACCGAGTCCGAAAAGCTGTCTTAGGAACATCTGATGCCCTAATCCTCAACTGATGGTAGCCAGATCTCAAATCAATCTTTGAAAACACCTTGGCACCCTGAAGCTGATCAAATAAATCATCAATCCTCGACAATGGATATTTCTTCTTGGTGGTGACTTTGTTCAACTGCCGATAATCTATACACATCCTCATCGATCCATCTTTCTTCTTCATAAACAACACCGGTGCACCCCAGGGCGAGATACTAGGTCTAATGAAGCCCTTATCAAGCAAATCTTGCAACTGCTCCTTTAATTCTTTCAACTCTGGCGGGGCCATGCGATATGGCGGAATGGAAATGGGCTGAGTGCTCGAAGCCAAATCAATGCAGAAATCAATATCCCTGTCGGGTGACATCCCTGGAAGATCTACAGGGAACACCTCTTGAAACTCGCGAATAACCGGCACCAAATCTTTGGAAGGAACCTCCGCACTAGAATCGCAAACATAAGCCAGATAAGCTAGACACCCCTTCTCGACCATATGCCGAGCCTTCATATAAGAGATAACCCTGCTGGCAGAATGGCCAAAATTCCCTCTCCACTCTAATCGAGGCAACCCCTGCAAGGCTAAGGTCACCGTCTTAGCGTGACAATCTAATATAGAATGATAAGGTGACAGCCAATCCATACCCAGTATGACATCAAAATCAACCATGTCGAGAAGTAAAAGATCTATGCGAGTCTCAAGACTCCCAATGGTGACCACACACGAATGATAAGCACGATCTACAACAATAACATCTTCACTGGTGTGGACACATACACAGAAGCACTCAAATAATCACGGGGCACAACCAAATACGAAGCAAAATAGGATGACACATAGGAGTAAGTAGATCCCAGATCAAATAGAACTGAAGCATCTCTACTGCAAACTGAAACAGTACCTGTGATAACAGCGTTAGATGACTCAGCCTCAGGCCTGGCTGGGAAAGCATAAAACTGGGGTTGGGCCCCACCACCCTGAACTACGTCCCTGGAATAGACTCTAGCTGGCTGGTCTTCACCTCTAATGGCCTGAGCTCCACCTCTAAATGTCTGGCCCCTACCTCTGCTTGCCTAACCCCTGCCTCTGGCTGGCTGAGTAGGTGGTGCAGTAACTGATGCCGGAACCATGACACGAGAACTCTGATGTTGTGAGCTGCCCGTTGCCCGAGGGAAAACTCTAGCAATGTGCCTCGGATCACCACAAGTATAACATAATCTCAGCTGTTGTGACTGCTAACCCTGAAACTGACCCTGTCAACCTGAATAACCACCCTGATAACTCTCGAGTGGAGGTGCACTAATAGGAGCTGGTGGTGCACCGTAGGCTAGCTGGTCGGAATAATGTATCTAAGGGTCACGTCCACCTGAGGCACCATGGGATGCCTGGAGCGTTGAATGAAACGGCCTGGGAGGATGGCCTCTACCAAAAGTACTCCTGCCTCTAGATGAGGCACCGCTGAACTCACCGGAATGACGAGGTCTCTTGTCAGACCCCTGACCTCCCTGAGTAAGAACCATCTCGACTCGTCTGGCGACATTAGCAGCCGCCTGAAAAGAAATCTCACTCCCAGTCTCCTTAGCCATCTGCAATCTGATAGGCTGAGCAAGTCCATCAATAAACCTCCTCACCCTCTCTCTCTCGGTGGGAAGCAGAAGAATAGCATGACGGGCCAAATCCACAAAACGGGTCTCATACTGAGTAACAGTCATACTGCCCTGCTGGAGACGCTCAAACTGACGGCGACGCTCCTCTCTCAATGTGATAGGCAGAAACTTCTCTATGAAGAGCTGAGAGAACTGGTCCCAAGTAAGAGCAGGCGACCCAGCTGGTCTGGTCAACGAGTAATCTCTCCACCATTTCTTGGCGGAACCAGTCATCTAAAATGCAGCAAAATTGACCCCATTGGTCTCCACTATACCCATGTTTCGTAGAACCTCGTGACAGCTGTCAAAATACTCCTGGGGGTCCTCTGAAGGAGCACCACTGAAGTGAACAGGAAAGAGCTTGGTAAACCTGTCCAATCTCCATAAAGCCTCAGAAGACATACTGGCCCATCTCCTACCTGTGTCGCAATAACCGGCTGAACTAATCCGGTTGGCTGAGCTGCTTGAGCCTGATACTGGGGAGCTATCTGCTCCGGAGCGGGAGTGGTGGGAGTCTGGGCTCCTCCTTCAGCCTGAGAGACTGTTGGTGCCATGGGAAATATGCCAGTCTAGACCACACTCTCCATAAGGCCCACCAAACGGATCAAAGCGTCCTGAAGTACTGGGGTAGCAATGAACCCCTCCGGAACCTGAGCTGGTCCAGCAGGAACAGTCTGGACTGGAACCTCCTCGTCAAGCTCTATCTGAGGATCCACTGTTGGGGCTGCTGCTCGGGCTCTAGGTTGCACCCTGCCCCTGCCTCGGCCTCGGCCTCGACCTCTGCCCCGCGTAGGAGCTTCCACTGGAGGCTCTAGCTGTTGCTCAGCTGAGGAAGCGGTACGTGTTCTCGCCATCTGCGAGAGAATAAGAGTAGAAGAGTTCAATTAGCATTGAGAAAGCAAAATCGCTCGACGGAGAAGAAAAGAAGTGAAACTTATTCCTAAACTTCATAGCCTCTGGAAGATAAGAACAGACGTCTCTGTACTGATCCTCCAGACTCTACTAAGCATGCTCGTCAATCGTGAGACCTAGGCAACCTAGGGCTATGATACCAACTGTCACGACCCGAAATTTCCCACCAACGGGACGGTGATGGCGCCTAACATTTCACTTGCTAGGCAAGCCAACGTTAGAGAATCATTAAATCAATTCCTTATTTCCATTCAGTAAATAACAATAATTAACTAAAATGAAATATAATAAGTGCGGAATATCACAAAACTATATTAATTACTACCACCCGGATCTGGAGTCACAATTTCCGAGCATTCTAGAATTTACTACAAGTAATAGTCAGAAAGAAATACAACTGTCTGAATGACAGAAATAGTAGAACAAAAAAGATAGACGGGGACATCAAGGTCTATGAATGCCGACAGATTTACCTTGAGTCTCCGTAAAGCGGACCAATTACAAAATCTCGATCAACCTAAGTCGGTATCAAAATCTACACAGAAAGTGCAGAGTGCAGCATCAGTACAACCGACCCCATGTACTGGTAAGTATCGAGCCTAACCTCGACAAAGTAGTGACGAGGCTAAGGCAAGGCACCTACAAATCAACCTGTACAATTTAACAGTCTATATGCAAATAACATAAATGAAGAACTAAACAGGAAATGTCAGGAGGGGAACATACTAAGGGGAATACAAAATAAAGAACTACAACAGAATGATCACCTGAGCAGTCAATACACCATGAATCAACAGGAATGGTGAATATAGTAAGGAAAAATGCACAGCATCACCCTTCGTGCTTTTACTCTCAATCTCACCATAAAATTAATAGAAACGGCACGGCATCACCCTTCGTGCTTTTACTCTCATATCATGGCATGGCATCACCCTTCTTGCATTAACACTCACAATATGGCACGACATCACCCTTCGTGCATTAACACTCACAATATGGCACGGCATCACCCTTCATGCATTAACACTCACAGTATGGCACGGCATCACCCTTCGTGCATTAACACTCACAATATGGCACGGCATCACCCTTCGTGCATTAACACTCACAATATGGCACGGCATCACCCTTCGTGCATTAACACTCACAATATGGCACGGCATCACCCTTCGTGCATTAACACTCACAATATGGCACGGCATCACCCTTCGTGCATTAACACTCACAATATGGCACGGCATCACCCTTCGTGCATTAACACTCACAATATGGCACGGCATCACCCTTCGTGCATTAACACTCACAATATGGCACGGCATCACCCTTCGTGCATTAACACTCACAATATGGCACGGCATCACCCTTCGTGCATTAACACTCACAATATGGCACGGCATCACCCTTCGTGCATTAACACTCACAATATGGCACGGCATCACCCTTCGTGCATTAACACTCACAATATGGCACGGCATCACCCTTCGTGCATTAACACTCACAATATGGCACGGCATCACCCTTCGTGCATTAACACTCACAATATGGCACGGCATCACCCTTCGTGCATTAACACTCTCCCTTACCATAATGCAATGCATAAATAACAACAGGGAGATAGAATAACAAGTACAAACCTTACTTCAACATTTGGTTCCATAATATCAATCTCAACTTTGAAATAAAAACTCAATTATCACCAGAAAATCCGTAAACATGATAAGAACGATAAATTGAACAACACTAGTATAACACGTAGCAATTAGGCATAGGAATGAGACAATATAAGAAAAATAGAGAAACATGGAAAACAGGTAAATTGGCGGCGCATAAGTACTCGTCACCTCACATATACGCCGCTCACATGAATTTCACTTAGCAAATAATCTAAGGTTCCTAATTCCCTCAAGTCAGGGTTAGACACAACACTTACCTCGCTCCGAAGGCCACTTAATTCTCAATCACAGCTTTTCCTTTGGAATTCACCTCCAAACCACTCGTATCTATTCAAAAATGACTCAATAATATCAAATATTGCTAAAGGAATCAATTACATTGCATAAATTTAGATTTCCCTAATTTTCCTACAAAAGGGAAAAATCGACCTCGGGCCCGCTTGGTCAAAACCCGAGGTTCAGACCAAAATCCTTTTACCCATTCACCCCCGAGCCCGAATATGTAATTAGTTTTGGAATCCGACCTCAAATTGAGGTCTAAATTCCCAAATTCCCGAAATCCCTAGTTTCTACCCTAAACCCCTAATTCTACTATGAAAACTCTAGATTTTAGGTTGACAATTCAAGAAATGTAATGGGTAATTGAAAGAAAATGGTTTAGAATCACTTACCAACAATTTGGGGAAGAAATGACTATTGCAAAATCGCCTTTCACCGTTTGGTTTTTGAGAAAAATGAGTTTTTGGCTAAACTCCCGTTTTTGGATTCTGTTAAGTGTTGGGAGACAGTGTTCATCGCGTTCGCGAAGGGTACTAGCTGCAGAGCCTTCGCGTTCGTGAGACCCAGCTCACGTTTGCGATGATTACTCCCCTGGCCTTCACGTTCGCGAGGCATGTCTCGCGTTCGCGATGAAGGAACGATCAACCCCCTCCCCCCACCCCCCCAGGTCCCCACATGCTTTGCGTTCGCGTTGAGCTGGTCGCGTTCGCGAAGGGTAAGTCCCCCATCATTTCGCGTTAGTGACCCGGCCTTCGCGTTCGCGAAGAAGAAAACTTCAGCTGCCCAATTTACTCTTCGCGTTCGCGAGAGTACCTTCACGAACGCGAAGAAGGACATGCCAGAACACAGACTCTGCAGAAAAACCAGATTTCCAAAGTCCAAAACATCCCGTAGCCTATCCGAAACTCACCCGAGCCCTCGGGGATCCAAACCAAACATGCACACAAGTCTAAAAACATCNACCATGCACATAAGTCTAAAAACATCATACAAACCTGCTCGCACGATCTAATCGCCAAAATAACACCTAGAACTACGAATTTAGCACCAAATCAAATGAGATTCTCAAGAACACTTTAACATTTCTATTTTCTCAACTGGACGTCCGAATCACGTCAAATCAACTCTGTTTCTCACCAAATTTCACAGACTGGTCTTAAATATCATAATGAACCTGTACCGGGCTCCAAAACAAAAATACGGATCCGGTACTAACAACGCCAAACATCAATCAATTCTTAAAAATAATTAATTTTCAGACTTTTAATTTGCATCAAAAATTCATAACTTGAGCTAGGGACATCCGAATTCGATTCCGGGCATACGCCCAGGTCCCATAATTCGATACGGACCTACCAGAACCGTCACAATACGAATCCCGGCCCGTTTACCAAAAATGTAAACCGAAGTCAACTAAAATCAACTTTTAAGGCAAAAATTCTTATTCTTATTAGTTTTCAACATAAAAGCTTTCTGGAAACCTGCCCGGACTGCACACGCAAATCGAGGAGGGTAAAAATGAGATTTTTAAGGCTTAAGAGCGCAGATTCGAGTTCTAAAACATAAGATGACCTTTTGGGTCATCACACTTTGCAAATGCGACATTGGGTTCACAAATTTTGAACCATGTTCCCATCGCAAATGCTCAAATATTATGTCGCAATTGCGACCCTTCCCAAGTCTTCCTATGTTCACAATTGCGAGTGAAGCATCGCAATTATGATACCTGACCCTCACATGTTCACTTCGCAATTGCAGGGCTGGTGCTCGCAATTGCGACTTCAGTGCACCAGCACACCAAAAATCTTGTTTCAGTTCAAAATAATTCTGAAATGAGTTTGAAACTCATCCGAGCCCTCGGGGTTGCAAACCAAACATCCACACAAGTCTAAAAATATCATACGAACCCATTCGTGTGATCATAACACAAAAATAACATCTAGGACTACGAATCGGATATCAAAACGCATGAATTTCAAAGAAAAGTTCAAGAACCTCTAGAATTGCAACCAAGCGTCCGCATCCTATCAAATCAACTTCAAATGACACCAAATTTTGTAGACAGGTTCTAAATAGCATAACGGACCTATTCCAAGCCCCAAAATAAAATTGCAGACCCAATAGACAAAATTCAATCTACGGCCAAACTTGGAAATTCTTCTTAACCCCAAATTGCTAATTTTCGGCAAAACAACACAAATCAACCTACGGACCTCCGAATTTAATTCCGGGCAAACGCCCAAGACCAAAATCAAGATACGAACCTATCAGAGCCATAAAAACACCGTTCCGGAGTCATTTTCAAAAAAGTCAAACTTTGGTCAACATAATTTAGGTTTCTAAGCCAAGAACCAAAGGTCCAAATCAACCCAAAACCTTGCCGGAACAAAACTGGCCAACCCTGCAAGTCATAAAGCCACAAATACACATGTGTGAAGCATTAAAGGGGGAAATAGGGCTCAAATACACAAAACGACTGGTCGGGTCGTTACGTTTTCCCCCTCTTAAAATAAATGGTCGCCCTCTAACGTGCATAGAGACTTACCTGAAGTGATGAAATGGTGAGGATAACGACTCCGCATGTCGTGCTCAATCTCCTAGGTTGCCTCCTCGACCGGATGACCCCTCCATTGAACCTTTTCTGAAGCAATGTTCTTTGACCTCAACTTTCGGATCTACCTGTCTAAGATGGCCACTGGCTCCTCAACATAAGTCAAATCCTTATCAAATTGGACTGAGCTGAAATCTAATACATGTGAAGGATCACTATTACTTTCTGAGCATGGAAACATGGAACACCGGGTGGACCGCCGATAGGCTGGGTGGCAATGCAAGCTTGTAGGCCACCTCACCAACTCTCTCAAGGATCTCAAAAGGACCGATATACCTAGGGCTCAACTTTTTCTTCTTCCCAAACCTCATCACACCCTTCATGGGTGACACCCAAAGAAAAACCCTCTCTCTTATCATAACATCACGAGCCCCCCGACCGACAAAACTCTTCTGTCTAGATTGTGTTGTAGGGAGGCGATCCTGAATCAACTTGACTTTCTCCAAGGCATCCTGAACCAAATCAGTGCCCAATAACCTGGCCTCATCTGGCTCAAACCAACCAACTGGAGAATGGCATCATCTCCCATATAGGGCCTCATAAGGAGCCATCTGAATACTTGATTGATAATTGTTGTTGTAGGAGAACACTGAAAGCTGTAGGAGCTGATCCCATGAAACCCCGAAATCTATAACACAGGCGCGTAGCATATCCTCCAAAATTTGAATGGTGCACTCGGACTATTTGTCTGTCTAGGGGTGAAATGTTGTACTCAACTCAACCCGTGTTCCTAACTCACATTGCACGGCTCTCCAGAAATGTGATGTGAACTGTGTGTCTTGATCGGAGATAATGTACACCGGCACGCCATGGAGACGAACAATCTCACATATATAGATCTGAGCAGCTGCTTCGAAGAATAGGTGGTCACCACCGGGATGAAATATGCCGACTTGGTCAGCCTATCCACAATCACCCACACTGCATCAAATTACTTCAAAGTTCGTGGGAGCCCAACAACGAAGTCCATGGTAATACGCTCCCACTTCCACTCGGGAATCTCAAGTATTTGAAGCAAACCACCCGGCCTCTGATACTCGTACTTCACCTGCTGATAATGCAAGCACCGAACCACATACTTCACTATATCTTTTTTCATTCTTTTCCACCAATAATGCTAGCCAGATGAATGGAGTATCGCGAACTGTAGGCTTCCTCAAGAATCAACTCACGTAACCGATCTACATTGGGCATACATATCCGACCCTGCATTTGTAACACCCCATCATCTCCAATAGAAACCTCCTTGGCATCGTTGTGCTGCACCGTGTCCTTAAGGACAAGCAAATAGAGGGTCGTCATATTGATGCTCTCTGATGCACTAATACAAGGAAGACCAAGAAACCATGCAAGCAAGAACCTGGTTGGCCTCCGAAATATCTAGTCTCACAAACTTATTGGCCAAAGCCTAAACATCCATGGCTAGTGGTCTCTCAGCTGCCGGTAAGCATGCCAAACTACCCATACTCTCTGCCTTAATACTCAAGGCATCGGCCACCACATTGGCCTTCCCAAGATGATACAGAATAGTGATATAATAGTCTTTCAGCAACTCTAACCATCTCTGTTGCCAAAAATTAAGATCTTTCTTCTTGAACAGATGTTGGAGACTCCGGTGGTCGGTATAGACCTCAAATGGAACACCGTTAAAATAGTGCCTCAAATCTTCAATGCATGTACAATAACTGCCAATTCTAGGTCGTGCACCGGATAATTATTCTCATGAACCTTCAGCTACCGAGACGCATAGGCAATCACCCTACTGTCTTGCATCAACACAGTGCCAAGCCCAATACACGATGAGTCATAATACACAGTGTAAGACCTCAAACCCGTAGGCAACACCAATATTGGGCTGTAGTCAGAACAGTATTGCGCTTTTTAAAGCTCGCCTCACACTCCTCAAACTATATGAAAGGAGCACCCTTCTAGATCAATCTAGTCAAAGGTGAAGCAATGGATGAGAAACCCTCTACGAAACGGCGATAATATCCAACCAAACTAAGAAAACTCTGAATCTCAGTAGCTGAAGACGGTATGGGCCAACTCTACACTGCCTCAATCTTCTTCAGATATACCTTGATCTCCTCACTAGACACCACATTACCTAAAAAGCCACCAAATTAAGCCAAAATTCACACTTGGAGAATTTTGCATATAACTTCTTCTCCCTCAACGTCTGGAGCAAGATCCTCAAATGCTGCTCGTGATCCTCCCGGCTATGAGAATATACCAAGCTGTCATCAATAAACATAGTGATGAATGAGTCAAGATATGGCTGGAATACACTATTCATCGGGTGCATGAATGCTACTGGGCATTTGTCAGTCCAAATTACATCACTAAAAACTCGTGGTAACCATACCGAGTCATGAGAGCAGTCTTCGGGATATTCGAATCTCGAATCTTCAGCTGATGATACCCTAACCTCAAATCAATCTTAGAGAACACGCTGGCACCCTGAAGCTGGTCAAATAAGTCACTAATACGCGGTAATGGGTGCCTGTTCTTCACTGGAACCTTGTTCAACTGCCTGTAATCAATACACATCCGCATCGAGCAATCCTTCTTCTATACAAACAGAACCGGAGCACCCCAAGGTGACATACTAGGCCAGATGAAACCCTTATCAAGAAACTCTTACAGTTGCTCATTTAACTCCTTCAACTTTACTGGTGCCATACGATATGGTGGAATCGAAATGGGCTGAGTTCCCGGCACCAGGTCAATACCAAAATCGATATCCCTATCGGGCGGCATGCTCGAAAGGTCTGCTGGGAACACACCAGGGAAATATCTCACTATCGGAATTGACTCAATGGTAGGAGTATCAGCACTGACATCCCTCACAAAGGCTAGATATGCTTCACACCCCTTCTCAACCATCTGTTGTGCCTTAAGGAAGGACACAACCCTGTTAGGAATATAATCCAATATACCCCTCCACTCCAACTATGGCAAGCCTGGCGTCGCCGATATCATAGTCTTAGCATGACAATCCAGAATAGCATGATAGACGACAACTAGTCCATGCCTAATATCACATCAAATTCTACCATATTGAGTAACAATAGATCAACTTTGGTCTCAAAACCACCAATAACAACTAAACACAATGGGTAAACACGGTCCACAATAATAGAATCTCCCACATACGTGGATACATATATAGGAGAACTCAAAGAATCACGAGATATATCCAAATACGAAGAAAAGTAAGATGACACATATGAATAGTAGATCCCGGAAAAAATAAGATTGATGCATCCCTATGACAAATCGAAACCATATCTATGATGATAACATCCGATGCAACCTCCTCCGTCTTACCAGGAAAAGCATAGAAACGAGCATGGCCTCCCCCTCTATGGCGACCTCTACCTGCCTGACCTCCTCCTCTAACTGGTGAGGCTGGTGAAGTGGCAACTAGAGCAGCAACCGTGACCTGCGAACCTTGTGGAATCCGTGAAGCCTGTGTAGTTTGTGGAGGTGCACCCCTCCTGGGTCTCAAGTAGTCCCTCACAATATGTCTGGTATCACCACACTCAAAACAAGCTTAAGGTGGGTATGGCTGATGAAACTGACCCTGGCTGGTCGACTAGACTGGCCGCTGATGAGGAGCACTAGAAAGTGGCTGAGCAAAATGGGCAACCTGGGACCTCGGAATAGCAAGATCACTGTTAGTAGCTGGATGTACTGAATGAACTTGGCGGGTCACATAGCCTCTTCCACGACGGGCTACAACTGGAGCGCAGGCACCACTATATCCTCCTGAATCTCGAGGCCTCTTGGCCTCCCTGTCCTCTCTCTCAAGGCCCCGCACACCCTCAAACCTACACATGATCTCCACCACCTGCTAATACAAAGTATCCTTCTCCAATTCTCGAGCCATGCTAAATCTAATACTATAGTTGAGCCCCTCAATGAATCTCTGGACTCGCTCTCTGACTATAAAAACCAAGGTAGGTGCATCTCGGGACAACTCAATGAATCTGATAGCATACTCTAATACTATCATAGTCCCCTGACGCAGCTGCTCAAAATCTATGCGCCATGTATCTCGAAGGGTCTGGGGAACAAACTCTCTCAAAAACATCTCTGAAAACTGAGCCCAAGTGAGTGGGGCTATATTAGCTAGCCTACCCTTCTCGTAAGCTTTCGACCACTGATACGCTGGTTCTAACAGCAAAAATATAGTAAAAGCAACTCAGCCCACCTCCACAATACCCATGGTGCGGAGAATATGGTGGCACTTCTCTAGAAAACCCTGCGCATCCTCGGTAGTTGTGCCACCAAAAGTAGGAGGATCATACTTGTTAAACCTCTCAAGTCGCCTTTGCTCCACCTTAGAAGCCGCTAGCCGGACCTCAGGCTGAACCGGATTAATTGGTTGTGATGGCATGACACTCGAGACATTATCAACGTGGACCCGCTGCTCTGGAGTACGGGCCACGAGAGTCCAAGCTCCTTTTCCGGCCTGAGATGTAGCTGGTGCAAGGGGAATCAATATGCCTGAGCTAGAGTACCAAACATGCTAAAAAACTAGGGTAGGGTCTCCTGAAGTCCAAGGGCAGTAATAGGCACCTCGGGTACCTGTCCCCCAATCGTAGCTACTGATGGTTCCTTAGTCGCTACTCGGGCAGGTGCTCTGGCTGCAGCACGTGCCCCTCCTCGGCCTCTGCCCCGGCTCCGACCTTGCGCGACTCTAATAAGGGGCGCGGGTGTCTGATCATCAAATCCGGCAGTGCGTGTCCTCACCATCTGTGAAAGAATTGAAAGACAAAGATTCAGATTTCGAACCAATTCGCACGATAAGGAATCAAATGAGTGGAATTTCCTAACAGTTCTGTAGCCTCTCGAACATAAGTACAGATGTCTCTGTACTGATCCACAAGACTATACTAAACTTGCTTATGACTCGTAACACCTATGAACCTAGAGCTCTAATACCAACTTGTCACGACCCCAAATTCCCAGCTTAGGATGTCGTGATGGCACCTAGTCTCTAAGACTAGGTAAGCCTAACATATATTGAAAGATAGCTTAAACAATTACTTAAACATCAAATTAAATTGTTAAACTATCATAATGAACCCCAAAAGTTATCACTGACAAATTACTCCCAAAATCTAGTGGAACTAAGTCATAAGATCTACAATGAGCGCGCTAAAATTCGAATATTGTTTGAACAGGAAAATAAAATAGTAGAACATCTAAAAGCGGATGGTGACTTGGAGGCCTGCGAACATCGAGCAGGTGTACCTTGAAGTCTCCGAAAATAGCTAGTCAATCACTGGCATCCAGCACGTGCGGATGTACCTGGATCTGCACAAAAATGTGCAGAAGCATAGTATGCGTACACCACAAGAGTACCAAATAAGTATCAAGCCTAACCTCGGTAGAGTAGTGATGAGGCCAGGTCAAGACAACTACTAGGATAAGAAAACTGAACAGAATATAGCATAGTCTAATAATGAAAAGCAAAAGTAAATGACGGATAAGAAGTTAAATAATGTAAGCTAACAGCGGAAATTTAAGCGGTAAAGGTAACAAGTAGTGAATGCATGATGAGACAACAAGTAGTCAAACACAGACAATTACAAGTAAGGCAATGAAAAAACAACAAGAACTGTTGAACTAACAAGCCTCTTTTAGCATGGAATGTACAACAAGAATCACAACTGAGGTACCACGCCTCATATTCACATTTTACATTTTCAATCACAATCTTTCCTTATATCATAGCGTAAGCCTTGCATTTACTTAAATAGCTACATGCGTTTTAGCCCCCTTATCTCACCTCGTGGCTTCAAGTAATTTCCTTACTAGCAACACGCGTATAAATTCCCATCTTATCTCACCGCATGCGTATCAACCCATATCTTTATACCACTATATATCAATATCACAACATAATAATCTACTCGTACCACATGTGCCCAAATGCCGCAACACTTGCCAAAATCAACAATACCGATGTTATCACAACATGTAGCCCATGGCTCAATCACAATGTGCACAAGAATCTCAATAACAACCCAATGCCGATGTTATCACAACATGTTGCTCATGGCTCAATCACAATGTGTACAAGAATCTCAATAACAACCAAATGAATGAGGAATTCTCAACAAAGAAAGATATCTTAACAATTACCAACTTCAACCTCAATGTGATAATGACTTCCACAACTTCAACACCAATAACTCAACAAGAAGATATTCCACGAAATAATAACTTCAAGTAAAAGTATTTCAACAATAAAAGGGGTAACAAGACAATAAGGAAGGTAGCAACTTCAACAAAGCATATAAGAGCAATTACTACAATAAAGGGTATAACAAATGCTAAAAACATCAATTAGAGCATGCGAGAGTAAATTTAACAATAAAAGATGTATCACGTTATAACAAATTCAAGTAAATACATGGAAGAAGTCCAAAACTCTAAACCGGTCAAAACATCACATATAGCCCGTGTACACACTCATCACCTAGTGTACACGTTTTTCACATAGTACAATTAGCACAAACAACCCAAATAATAAGGGGTAGTTCTCCCACACAAAGTTAGACAAGATACATACCTCAACTAGGCCAAATCAACCCTCAAAAATAGTTTTTCCCCTAAAATTAGCCCCCACGTGGCTCAAAGCTAACAAAAATGACTTAATATCATCAAACAATGCAAGGGAAACCAATTACAATAGATAAAGCTTTGATCTTTACAAAAAATTTCCAAAGTTCAACAAATGTTAATTCTCGGTCCCGTTCGGTCAAAACCTGGGTCCAAGGGTAGATTCCGACTACCCATAACCCCACGAGTCCATATATGTGTTTTGTTTTCAAATTCGAGTCCAAATCGACTCTCAAAACTCAAATCTTCATTTTTTAAAACTTTGACAAAAATCCCTAATTTTCCTCATTGATTATCATAAATTTGATGTTAAATCTAAGATATAATCATGAAATATAGTTGGAAATTAATTAAAATTATTTACCTAATGTTTGTAGATGAAAATCCCCACTCCAAATCGCCGCCTACCGAGTCTAAGGTTTTAAAATATGAAAAATGAGACTTAATCCATACTTTCCAGCCCTTATGTTCAGTTGCAGATGTCGCAATTGCAACACTGGGTTGGCACTTGCGATCCTTGCAATTGCGAAGAAAATCTCATAAATGCGGCTACTATCAGCCTAAGGGTACTTCGCAAATGTGACATTGGGTTCGCAATTCCCATCGCAAATGCGACAAAATATGTCGCAATTGTGACCCTACCCAACTCTGCCTATATTAAGGCATCGCAATTGCGATGCTTGACCCCCACCTGCTCACTTCACAATTGCGAGGCTGGTGCTCGAAATTGCGACATCAGAGCACCAGCACACCAGAAATCTGGTTTCAGTTCAAAACTATTTAGAAATCCGTTCGAAACTCATCCGAGCCCTCCGAGCTCCAAACCAAACATCCACACAAGTTTAAACCAAACTTGCTCATGCGATCAAAACTCAAATACGAATCGGAAATCAGAATGCATGAATTTCAAGAAAAAGTTCAAGAACCTTTAAAATTGTAACCAAGCGTCCGAATCCTATCAAATCAACTCCAAATGACATAAAATTTTTGAGAAAAATTCTAAATATCATAACGGACCTATTCTAAGACCTGATAGCCAAAAGTCAACCTACGGTCAAACTTGAAAATTCTTCTAAACCTCAAATTGCCAACTTTCAGCAAAACAACACAAATCAGCCTACGGACCTTCGAATTCGATTCCGGGAATACGCCCAAGTCTACAATTATGATACAAACTTATTGGTGCTATACAAACACCATTATGGGGTCGTTTTGACAAAAGTCGGACTTTGGTCAACATTTCTAATTTTGATTTCTAAGCCAAGAACCAAAGGGTCCAAATCAACCCAAAACCTTGCCGGAATGAAACTTACCAATTCCGCAAGACATAAAGCCATAAATACACATGTGTGAAGCATCAAAAGGGGAAACGGCGGTCAAATATATAAAATAACTGGTCAGGTCGTTACAAAAATGCTTGCCCCAAAACAGCCCCAAAATCACGCTACACCAGCATGAAAACCAACTCCAGCAATTGAGGTTTAGCTAAGGTCGTTCGAGGTCGCCGTTCGAGTTTCTGGTCAAAGGCATTTAAGCTATTTTTGTTGTTCGCCGCTCAAGTTTTGTCGTCTTTACTCTATTGTAAATCTCACTTGAATTTTTCTACTAGATCAAGTTATGGAACATTGCTTGGCTTAAATGTCCACTCCTTCTCTTTACTACACTTATTATTTTGCTAATATAGTCTTTTGTGTGATATTTTGTTTTGTTCTTATGATTGAGAGCATGATGAGTTGCTTATTAGTTTCTATTAATTTGTTATTGTGGTCTTATTTCAAAGTAGCTTCCACGTTCAATTTTTTTAACTTGTTTGGGTGTAATTTAATTTTCAAATAAAGTTCTCTTCATTCTATATGTTGTTTGATGATATAATTCTGTTCATGTTAGTGATCAATAGTTTTAGTTGATCTTTGATTTCAATAGTTAGTTAAATATACATGGATAAATAATTTAGGGTTGGTGTAATGACCTGACCGGTCGTTTTATGTATTTGAGTATCGCTTTCTCTTTTGATGATTCACACATATGTATTTGTAGTTTTATGACTTGCGAGGTTGGTTAGTTTCATTCCAAGAAGATTTTGGGTTGATTCGGATCCTTTGGTTCGTGGTTTAGAAGCCTAAGTTGGAAATGTTGACCGAAGTTTGACTTTTCTGAAAATAATTCCAAAATGGTGTTTTGATGGCTTTGAGAGGTTCGTATCATGAATTTGCACTTGGGTGTCCTCCCGGAATTAAATTCGGAGGTCCCTAGATTGAATTGACTTGTTTTTCCGAAAGTTGGAAATTTGAGGTTTAGAAGTTTCCCTAAGTTTGACCATAGGTTGACTTTGTGGTTATCGGGTTCAAAATTTATTTTTGGGACTTAGAATAGGTCCATTATTATATTTGAAACTTGTCTGTAAAATTTGGTGTAATTCAGAATTGGTTTGATAGGATTCGTACGCTTAGTTGCAATTCTAGAGGTTCTTGAGTTTTATTTTGAGATTCATACATTTTGACATCTGATTCATGGCTGTAGATGTTATTTTGGTGTTTTGATCATGTGAGTGAGTTTGTATAATTTTTTTAGACTTGTGTGGATGTTTGGTTTGAAGCCCTGAGCGCTCGGGTGAGTTTAAAACGTGCCTCGGATTGGATTGAACTCATTTTTGGGTTACTGGTGTGCTGGTGCTGCAGTTATCACAATTGCGAGCACCAGCCTTGCAATTGCAAAGTGAACAGTAGGGGAGCAGGTATCACAATTCCAATGCCCCACCCGCTATTGCAAAGTATAGGCTAGTCTGGGTAGTTTCGCAATTGCGATATTTTGGTCGCATTTGCAGTGGGAGCAGGCTTCGAAATTGCAAAGCCACTGTTGCATTTGTGACTTCCCGTTAGGTTGTAAGGAGCCGCAATTGCGAGTTTTTCTTCTCAATTGTGAGGGTTCGCAATTGCGAACCAAATGTTGCAATTGCGACATCTACAACTGAACAAAAGGACTGGAAAGTCAGGATTTGATCTCATTTCACACACAATCATTGGGTAAGTGATCTTGATCAATTTTCAACTATATTACATGATTATATATGAAATTTAACATCAAAATTTTGAGAATCAAAGAGAAAGTTTGGGAAATTTTGTCTATGTTTTGAAAAATGAAAATTTAGGATTTGAGAGTCGAATTGGACTCGGAATGAAAAACATCATACATATATGGACTCGTGGGGTTATAGATAGTCGGGATCTACCCTTGGATCCGGGTTTGACCGGACAAACCCAGGGTTGACATTTATTGACTTTTGGGGGATTGTGAGCTTTATTAATCATAATTGTTTTCTCTTGCATTATTTGATGTTATTAAGTCTTTTTTTGGTTAGATTTGAGCCGTGTGGAGGCGGATTTTAAGGAAAAAGCTGTTTTTGAGTGTTGATCTGGCCTAGTTGAGGTAAGTATCTTATCTAACTTTGTGTGGGGGAAACTACCCCTAGGAGTTGGGTTGATTGTGCTAATTGAGTTATGTGGAAGACATGTACACGAGGTGACGAGTGTGTGCACGGGCTTATATATGGTATTTGACTGGTTTAGACTCTTAGGATACTTCTAAGTACTTAAATAAAGTTATTATTGTTTGTTCTATATATAATTGTCAAATTTATTCCTACATGCCTTATTTGAAGTTATTATTTTGTCGAGGTTTCCCTTATGTGCCTTTATTTGTAGTTTTTGTTACATGCTATTCTTTCCATTGTTGAGTTATTCTCATGCATTTAGACTTAGTTGTTAGTTCATGCTATCTCTTTCATTATTAAGTTTATGTTATGCAGTTGAATTTGGAAGTTGTCATTTCATGGGAATACCTTCATTGTGAGTCATTGAAGTTTATTTGTGGAAGCTAATAATACATTGAGGTTTTGTTACCGAAATATCTTTCATTGTTGAGCTGTTTCTTATTCATTTTGTTATTATTGAGATTCTTGTACACATTGTGGTCGAGCCATGGGCTATGTGATATGGTGATATTGTTATTGATGATTTGGTAATGTTGTGACATATGGGCACATGTGGTGCGAGTTGATTATTGTGTTGTGATATTGATACATATGCGGTGGTATAAGGGTGGGTATTGAAATGCATGTGGTGAGATAAGGTAGGATTTATATGCGTGTTACTAGTAAGGGAATTACTTGAAGCCACGTGGTGAGATAAGGGGCTAAAACGCGTGTAGCTATTTCAGAAAAAATCTTTTTAAATTAAATGCAAGGCTCATGCACTGATATAAGGAAGATTGTGATTATGATTTGTGAAATGTGAAGGAAAATGAGGTGCGGTGCCTCGGTTGTGATTCTTGTTGTACATTCAACGTGAAAAGACTTGTTGATTCGAAACAGTTATTGTCATTCCTTCATTGTTTTACTTGTATCTGACTATATTTGATTTTTTCGTTCTTATCATATGCTCATACTTGTTGTCCTTTATAGCTTTAATATCCATTTTTAGCCTTACACCTTGTGCTGCTTTGTTGCCATTTAATTCTTTTCTTTCCATCATTAGATTATATTATATTTTGTTCAGGTTTCTTTTGTCTAGTAAGTGTCTTGACCTGGAAACTTCAAGGTATACATGCTCGACGCTCGCAAGCCTCGGAATCACCTTCTTTTGTTGCTTTACTACTGTTTATCTTCATTTCAAATAGTGTTGTTTTAGAGATTATTAGTGCATTCTTTGTAGAGCTTATGACTCAGTTCCACCGGGTTTTGGGAGTTATTGAAAGTTTTACCTATTGTGTTTTATTTATGATAGTTTAATAGTTTAGTTTGATATTGAAGGTGTTATTCCTGCTAATTATCAATGTATGTTAGGCTTACCTAGTCTTAGAGACCAGGTGCCATCACGACATCCTAAGGTGGGAATTTGGGGTCGTGACAAGTTGGTATTAGAGCTCTATGTTCATAGGTATTACGAGTCATAAGCAAGTTTAGTAGAGTCTTGTGGATCGGTACGGAGACACCTGTACTTATCTTCGAGAGGTTACGGAACTATTAGGAAAATTCCACTTCTTTGATTCCTTATCGTGCGTGTTTGTTGATTTCGAAATATGAGTCTTTGTCTTTCTAATCTCTCACAGATGGTGAGGACACAGACTGCTGGATCAGATGATCAGACACCCGCACCCCCTGCTAGAGCCGTGAGAGGTCGGGGTCGGGGCGGAGGAGGGGCACATGTTGTGGCCAGAGCACCTGCCCGAGCAGCGACTGAGGAGCCACCAGTAGCTCAGGTTGCGAGATAGGCACCCGAGGCTCATGTTGCTACCGCTGGACTTTAGGAGACCCTAGCATAAGTTTTGAGCATGTTCGGTAGTCTAGCTCAGGCAGGATTGATTCCACTTGTACCAGCTACATCTCAGGCTGGGGGAGGAGCTCAGACTCATGCGGCACGTACTCTAGAGCAGTGGGTCCATACTGATCAGGTGCCAGGAGTTTTGCTAGCGCAACCTATTATTCTAGTTCAGCTTGAGGCTAGGCTAGAGGCATTTGAGGAGGAGTAGAGGAGACTTGAGAGGTTCAAGAAGTATGGTCCTCCTACTTTTAGTGGCACAACTACTAAGGATGCGTAGGGTTTTCTAGATAAGTGCCACTGTATTCTCCGCACCATGGGTATTGTGGAGGTGAGTGGAGCTGCTTTTACTATATTTTAGCTGTTAGAAGCACAGTATAGGTGGTGGTAGGCTTACGAGGAGGGTAGGTCATCTAATGCAGCCCCACTCACTTGGGCTCATTTTTCAGTGATGTTTATAAGAGAGTTTGTCCCCCAAACCTTTCGAAATGCATGGCGCACAGAGTTTGAGCAGCTATGTCAGGGGACGATGTCAGTGTCAGAGTATGCCATCAGATTCAATGAGTTGTCCCGACATGCGCCTGCCTTGTTTTCTATAGTCATAGAGTGAGTTCGTAGATTCATTGAGGGGCTCCGTTATAGTCATAGATTCAGCATGGCTCAAGAGTTGGAGACGGATACTCTGTTTTAGTAGGTTGTGGAGATCGCGCGGAGGCAGGAGGGTATGAGGGGTTAGGAGAGGGAGCACAGAGAGACCAAGAGGCCTTGAGATTCTAGATAATACGCGCTCCAGTTGCAGCCTGTCATGTAAGAGGCTATGTGAGATGCCCAGTTCATTTAGCACTTCCAGCTACTAGCAGTGCTCCACCTATTGTGAGGTCTCAAGTTACCCATTATGCTTAGCCACTTTCCAGTGCACCTCCTATATAAGGTGCCTTCAGCGGTCAGTCTAGCCGACCAGGCCAGAGTCAGTTTCAGTAGCCACGACCACCAAGAGCTTGTTTCGAGTGTGGTGATACCATACATATGGTAAGGGACTGCCCCAGACTCAAGAGGGGTGCACCTCCACAGACTACACAAGCTCCACAGATTCCACAGGATTCACACGCCATAGTTGCTGCTCCAGTTACCGCTCCACCTGCACCGCTATCTAGGGGAAGTCAGGCGGGTAGAGGTCCCTAGAGGGGAAGAACAGGCGTGTTTCTATGTTTTTCCTGGTAGGATGGAGGCAGTTGCATCGGATATAATCATCACAGGTATGGTTCCGGTTTGTCATACGGATGCATGAGTTTTAATTGATCCGGGTTCCACTTATTCATATGTGTCATCTTACTTTGCTCCATATTTGGATATATCTCATGATTCTTTGAGTTCTCCTGCATATGTCTCCATGCCTATGGGAGATTCTATTATTATAGACCGTGTTTATCGGTCGTGTTTAGTCATTATTGGTGGTTGTGAGACCATAGTTGATCTATTGCTACTTAATATGGTAGAATGTGACGTGATCTTGGACATGGACCGGTTGTCACCCTATCATGCTATTCTGGACTGTCACACCAAGACTGAGGGGTACATTGGATTATATTGCTACTAGGGTGGTATCCTTTCTTAAGGCACAATGAATGGTTGAGAAGGAGTGTAAAGCATATCTAGCCTTTGTGAGGGATGTCGACGCTGATACTCCTGCCGTAGAGTCAGTTCTAGTAGTGAGAGATTGCCCAGATGTGTTCCCAGCAGATCTACCGGGCATGCCGCCTAATAGGGATATCGATTTTATTATTGGCCTGGTGCTGGGCACTCAACCCATTTCTATTCCACCATATCATATGGCACCAGTGGAGTTGACAGAGTTAAAGGAACATCTTTACGAATTTCTTGATAAGGGTTTCATCCGGCCGAGTCTTTCGCCTTGGGGTGCTCTGGCTCTATTTGTGAAGAAGAAGGATGGTACTATACGAATGTGTATTGATTACAGGCAGCTAAACAAAGTGACAGTCAAGAACAGGTACCCACTACTGCGTATTGATTACAGGCAGCTAAACAAAGTGACAGTCAAGAACAGGTACCCACTACTGCGTATTGATGACTTGTTTGATCAGCTTCAGGGTGCTAGAGTCTTCTCAAAGATTGATTTGAGGTCAAGGTATCATCAGTTGAAGATTCGGGATTCAGACATTCCGAAGATTGCTTTCCGAACTTGGTATGGTCACTATGAGTTTCTAGTGATGTCATTTGGGCTGACCAATGCCCCAGCAACCTTTATGCACTTGATAAACAGTGTATTCCAGTCGTATCTTGATTATTTCATCATCATGTGCATTGATGACATCTTGGTGTATTCTCGCAGTCGGGAAGATCATGAGTAGTACTTGAGGATCGTGCTCCAGACCTTGAGGGAGAAGAAGTTATATGCAGAATTCTCCAAGTGTGAGTTTTGGCTTGATTTAGTGGCATTTTTGGGTCACGTGGAGTCTAGTGAGGGGATCAAGGTAGATCCAAAGAATATTGAGAAAGTTAAGAGTTGTCCCAGACCGTCTTCAGCTATTGAGATTCGGAGTTTCCTTGGTTTGAATTATACCGCAGCTTGTACAGGGTTTCTCGTCCATTGCTGCACCTTTGACTATATTGTCCCAAAAGGGTGATCCTTGCAGATGGTCTGAGGAGTATGAGGAGAGCTTTCAGAAGCTCAAGCCTGCATTAACTATAGGCCCAATATTGGTGTTGCCTACAGGTTCGGGCTCTTACATCGTGTATTATAATGCGCCGCATATTGGGCTTGGCACGGTATTGATGTCGGACAGTAGGGTGATTGCTTATGCTTCTCAATAGTTGAAGGTTCATGAGAATAATTACCTTGTGCAGGACTTAGAGTTGGCGGCCATTTTTCACACAATTAAGATTTGGAGGCACTATATGTACGGCGTTCCATGTGAGGTCTATACCGACCATCAGAGTCTTCAGCACCTGTTCAAGTAGAAGGACATTAATTTGTGGCAGTGGAGATAGTTAGAGTTGTTGAAAGACTATGATATCACCATACTAGATCATCGCGGGAAGGCATGTGGTGGCCGATGCATTAAGTAGGAAGGCGGAGAGCATAGGTAGTTTGGCATATTTATCGGCAACAAAGAGGCCACTAGCCATGGATGTTCAGGCTTTGGCCAATCAATTTGTGAAATTGGATATTTCGGAGCCTAACCGAGTTCTTGCTTGTGTGTTTTCTTTGTCTTCTTTGTATGAGCACATCAGAGCGCATCAATATGACTACCCACATTTATTTTCCTTAAGGACACAGTACAACATGGCAATACCAAGGAGGTTTCCATTGGACATGATAGGGTGTTGAGGATGTAGGGCCGGATATGTGTGCCCAATGTGGATGGGTTTGCTTGAGTTGATTCTCGAGAAGGCCCACAGTTTGCGGTATTCCATTCATCCGGGTGCCGCAAAGATGTATCAGGATTTTTGAGGCAGCACTATTTATGGAGAAGATTGAAGAAAGATATAATGGAATATGTGGCTCGGTGCTTGAACTGTCAGTAGGTAAAGTATGAGCATCAGATGCCAGTCAGTTTGCTTCAGAGACTTGAGATTCCCGAGTGGAAGTGGGAGCGTATTACCATGGATTTCGTTGTTGGGCTCCCTCAGACATTGAAGAAATTTGAATGAGTATGGGTTATTGTGGATAGGCTGACCAATTCGGCACATTTCATTCCGGTGGTGACTACCTACTCTTCAAAGCAGTTGAATCAGATCTAAATCTGTGAGATTGTTCGTCTCCATGGTGTTTCGGTGTCCATTATCTTCGATCAAGGCACGCAGTTCACGTCGCATTTCTAGAAAGCTGTGCAGTATGAGTTGGGAACACGGGTTTAGTTGAGTATAACATTTTACCCCCAGATGGACGGGCAGTCCGAGCACACCATTCAGATCTTGGAGGATATGTTATGTTCTTGTGTTATAGATTTCGAGGCTTCATGGGATCCGTTTCTACTGATTGCAGAGTTAGCCTACAACAATAGATACCAATCGAGTATTCAGATGGCCCCTTATGATGCCTTATATGGGAGACGGTGTTGTTCTCCAGTTGGTTGGTTTGAGCCGGGAGAGGCTAGGTTGTTGGGCACTGATTTGGTTCGGGGCGCCTTGGAGAAAGTCAAGTTGATTGTAATAACCTGACCGGTCATTTTGAGCTTTAGCATTTCATCGATGGTATAAGGTCTTGAGAAGCTTCGTATTATGTATTAGGACTTGCGTGTATGGTCGGTTTTGGATTTGGAGGAACATAGGTTAATTTGATGTTTTTTGGTGAAAGTTGAAAAGTTGAAGGTTTGGAAGGTTGAGTGGTTTGATCGGGGGTTGACTTTGTTGATATTGGGTTTGGATTGTGATTCCGGGAGTTGGTATAGCTTCGTTGCGTCATTTTGTACTTGCATGCAAAATCTGAAGTCATTTTGGGTTGATTTGATATGATTCAGCGCGAGTTGTAAAAGTTGAAAGTTCATTAGTTCGTTAGGCTTGAATTGAGGTGTGATTCATAGTTTTGATGTTGTTTGATATGATTTGCAGCCTCGAGCAGGTCCGCAATATCTTATGGAACTTGTTGGTATGTTCGGACGGGGTCCCGGGGGCCTCAGGTGCGTTTCGGATGGGCTACGGGCCATTTCCTCCTATTTTGGATTGTTGTTCTGATATCTGGTGCCTTCTTATTCGCGATCGCGAGTCAAATGTCGCGTTCGCGTAAGGTAATTTGGAGGTAGGCAATATTTGTTCTTCGTGCTTGCGAATATGTGGCCGCGTTTGCGGTGCGTGGTCGCGAAAGGAGATTCGCATTCGCGTAGTGGGAGAGACCGGTTGGGCACCAGGCATTTTAGCCTTCGCGTTCATGTGATCGAGGCCGCGTTCGCACAGGCACAGTGAGGCAAGTCTTCACGTTCGCATCTGATATTCCGCATTCGCATAGCACGTTTTTGGCAGCTGATAATTATTTTCTTCATGATCGCGTGGGTATTTCCGCGATCGCGATGTATATTACCTGAGCTAGAATATAAATGTATTCTATTTTCAGGGTTATGATATTTTTATCACATTTTGAGTTAGAGAGCTCGGTTTTGGGCGATGTTGGAGGGGATTTTCATGATTTGGATTGGGATAAGTATTCTTGACTCATATTGGGTTATATTAAGTATTCTTGACTCAGATTTGGTTATATTTCATGAATACGTCTTTGTTTTTATCATTAAATTAGTGATTTGAATTTGAGAAATTGGGGATTTTTGTAAAAACTTTCTAAAACACAAAAATGATGATTTGAAGGTCGATTTGATGTCGGAATTAGATAATTTTGGTATGGTTGGACTCGTATCGGAATAGGAGTTAGGATTTTGTGAGTTTTATTGATCGAAACTTTATTATCCGGAATTATTTCCTATGGCTTTTATTTATGATATTAAGTTATTTTGGCTAGATTCGAGCCGTCCGGAGGATTTTTCACACGGGAATGTCTTTAGAGAGTATTGATTTAGCTTCTTTGAGGTAAGTATATTGCCTAAATTTGTGTAGGGGAAACTATCCCGTAGGATTTGGTTTTATTGCACTATTTGGATTACGTGGAAGACGTGTACATGAGGTGACGAGCATGTACACAACCTTTCATGTGGAAATTGATCGGATTAGACTCTTAGGCTTCATATATGCTTTTAATTGAATTTGTCATTTCATATTCTGTATTCCATTGTCAAGTTATTCTTACATACTTTATTTGAAGTTGTTGGCACTTGTTCTATCTTTTATTTGTCAAGTTTACTCATATATGCTTTATTTGAAGTTGTTACTTTTTTATTTTCACATTACCTCTTTCATTATTAAATTATTCTTATTTGAAGTTGATATTACATGATATCCCTTCGTTTTAAAGTTATTATCATGCATTTAGACATAGTTGCTAGTTCATGTCATCTCTTTCATTGTCAGCTTATGTCATATACTAGATTCGAAGTTGCCATTTCATGGAAATACCTTCATTATTGAGTTTATTCTTAAGTAATTAATTAAAGTTGATGTTATTGAAAGCCATTAACTTGTTTTAGTTGAAGTTGTTGTTTAATGGAGTATTGTTCTCCATATAAGGTGTTATCATAAAATTGCCTCCGGCCAATTGATTGACCACACATTGATTTATGGTATTGATGCCACGGTAGAATGTTTGTTGGATCATGATGTTGGTCATATCATTGTTGGGGCACTCATTCACCATAGTACGATACCGCTCCCAAATCTCATGTAAGGGTTCATTAGTTTCTTACTTGAAGGCCAATATTTCATCCATTAAAGTTGCCATGTGCCGGGAGGAGAAGAATATAGAAATGAACTCTGCT
Source organism: Nicotiana otophora (assembly GCA_000715115.1). Classification (NCBI taxonomy): domain Eukaryota; kingdom Viridiplantae; phylum Streptophyta; class Magnoliopsida; order Solanales; family Solanaceae; genus Nicotiana; species Nicotiana otophora. The sequence continues at coordinate 28,855 of AWOL01S0057576.1, forward strand.
GCCAACTCATCTCATGTATGAATAGAATGATTGGGCAAACACTCCAACGAAGCTAAGGCCTTCCCCCTTAGTGAAAAGGGAAATAGCCTTAACCTCAATGCATCTTCNATTATCATGCATTTAGACATAGTTGCTAGTTCATGTCATCTCTTTCATTGTCAGCTTATGTCATATACTAGATTCGAAGTTGCCATTTCATGGAAATACCTTCATTATTGAGTTTATTCTTAAGTAATTAATTGAAGTTGATGTTATTGAAAGCCATTAACTTGTTTTAGTTGAAGTTGTTGTTTAATGGAGTATTGTTCTCCATATAAGGTATTGTCATGAAATTGCCTCCGGCCAATTGATTGACCACACATTGATTCATGGTATTGATGCCACGGTAGAATGTTTGTTGGATCATGATGTTGGTCATATCATTGTTGGGGCACTCATTCACCATAGTACGATACCGCTCCCAAATCTCATGTAAGGGTTCATTAGTTTCTTACTTGAAGGCCAATATTTCATCGATTAAAGTTGCCATGTGCCGGGAGGAGAAGAATATAGAAATGAACTCTGCTGCCAACTCATCTCATGTATGAATAGAATGATTGGGCAAACGCTCCAACGAAGCTAAGGCCTTCCCCCTTAGTGAAAAGGGAAATAGCCTTAACCTCAATGTATCTTCCGAAACATTAGTTTGTTTGCTTCCCCAACACACATTCACAAAACCTTTCAAATATTAAAAGTATTTTGATACGGCGCTCCGGTGCAATAGCCTCATTTCTGGAGCAAAGTGAGCATCACATTTGTTATTTGGACATTTCCAGCCCTAATGCGAGGGGGCACTATAGCACTAGCATACCTTTCATTGGGCAAATTCCGGTGTTGTGCCACTTGGGGTTGTGGTGGTGGTGGGCCAGGTGGAGGCACATTATCTTGTTGCCCACGGCCTCGGCAGTTTGGTTGTGGTACATGTGGCATTTCATCAAGTTGTTCCTCATTTCCATCCACCTCTCCTAATGGTAAATTTTCGAGCTCGTTGTTCGCTATTGGAAACCTACAATCACTTAAACAAGCTAGAATCACGAAAGTAAAAGAAGATACTCAAAGAAACAAACTCAAGTATATAGCTAACACCATAAACTCCCCGGCAACGGTGCCAAAAATTGATCACGGCAAAGACACGCCCTAAAAAGGTATATGACACATTCATTAGCAATATATATTACCCAACAAGAGTCACTCAAGGAGTTTATTAGGGTGTTAAGGTAGACACTTAAGCAGTTAACTTGATGTAGCTCAGATTATCTTTCCACAAAAGTGGTACATCGAATCTACAAATTAAACTAGACTGTTTCTAAGGAATAAACTAACAAACACTTGATATGAAATATTTCTAAGAAGTTGCAACAAATGGAGAAAAACCTAGAGTTGTAGTCCGAACTTAGGTGTAAACCTAATAGGTAAAGTCAATTACGCTTGCTTCGATCTGGGTTTTTACGACTCTCGAAACTCAAGTACTCACTCAATACCTCTCGATTAAAGAGTGATTAAGCCTAATTTTGCTCTCCCAAGTCTAAATGTGTAGCTATAAGTGCAATTGATTATGAGCCCAAGTTGGATTATCACTATTCCTAGTCCAAATCTATTATTAAATTAATCAATCCCTCAACTAGTTTAGTTTCTTGTTAGCCAAGTTTTCGCAGACTTAGTTCCTCTTTCTCAAGTAAGAACAAGGTCAAATAAACAAGAATCAATGTTTGTAACCATTAATTTCAACTTTAAAGCATAAATATGGATAAATAACACTTAAACCCAATCATAAACAAGCATAATATTAATAACTCATAAGATTCATACACTAGGGTTGGATTACAACCATAGATAAAAATCTAGCTACTTATGCTACAAGACATAGAAAGATAAAAATAAGATGAAATTAAAGACATAAAACTAAAAATAAAAGAAAGAGTAGAAGATCTTCTCCAACTGTAGCTCAAACTTGCTCAAAATAGCTAAAAGTAACTAACTCTCAGCTACTACTCGGGGTGGGCATGGTTTGGGAAAACACGAAATCCAAACTGAAATCCGAATTTTTTGGATTTTTGGTTTGGATTTTCGGATTTCGAATTTAATTTTTAATTTTCTTTGGATATTGGATTTGGTACTTCAAATTTTTGGATATCCGAAAATCCAAAATTTTCATACTTTATATATAGCCTGTTATCCATATGCCAATAGTAATAAGTCCAATACCTTATCCATTAGATATTATTGCATATATTCAGTACTAATTAATAATTTACTGTCAGAATACTTTTGGCCTTATTAATGTCTTTGTTATATTTTCTTGATAATGATTTCATTACTTGAATACTTTATTTGGATGAAGCAGTGAGAATGAGGAACAATAACTTAACATGAATATTTTATTTAGATGTTCATTTTTTTAAGAAGAAGAAAAAACATCTGAACTTATAGGCTCAAAACCGAAAATCCGAAGTATCCAATCCGATTATTCTAAAATCGAACTTAAAATATCTGATCCAATCCGAGCTTTTTTGGATTGGATTTGGATTGTCATTTATTTAATACGAAAACCGGATATCCAAATCGAAATTTTCATATTCAATCTGGATTGCCCGAACGACCACCCCTAGCTGCTACAGTGAAAATATGCCCTAAATAACTATAAAGTTCTATTTATAGGACTCCCGAAATCTCTCACAAAAATTCCTTTCGGAGGTTTGCGGCCGCCAAATGAGTTATGCAGTCTGCAATATGCTAGATTGACTTTGCCTCTAATGCCAGCGGGTAGAGTTTTGTGGCCACACTTCAAGCATTCCGGCAGCACCTTTAGTTCCACGGACGGTACTTGAGGAGGCTTCAAAATTGACTAATCGCTCATTCTCTAATTATTCAAGTCATCAGTGCGAACCATTTTGCGTATCAAAGTACAACTACATATTTTCTTTTGCGGACCGCACTTTTGCCTAAAGTTCCGGAAGCTTTAGTTCATCATTTGCATCCGCATTTCTTATTTTGCAGACCGCAAATACTTTTGCGGCCGCAATTCCATTTTTGCGGCCGCAATTCCATTTTTGCAGACCGCAATTTTCTCTGTACTTCTCCTCTTCACTTAATTGGCTAGGATTATCTCCTTTTTGTGTCATTCTCCCTCCAAGGCCTTAAGTCCTTTCTAGCACAACTGCAATTCAACCATTTTCATTAGAATTGAGAATAAAATTAGTAGTTTCGGACTAAAAACTATAGCAATAGGGCACTAATAAGTGGTTAAGTTCCACACTTACCAACCACCAAAAACTAAACTCAAAGTTCTACAAGATCATCCCAAAATTATTTATAGATTGGGAGAAATGCTCTTATGAAGTCAGGTCATATGCAGAAAAGCCTGCTTCAGCAAATTAATTCTTCCAGAACTTTCTCCAAATGCGTCAAAACTCACCCGATCCCCTCGGGATTCCATCCAATTATTTCTACAAGCTCCAATACCCTATATGGACTTGTCCAAAGACTTAAAATACCCATAGAAATATCACAACATGGAATCGAGGCTCAAACCGAATAGCATTTAAGTTCTTAAATCATTATTCTTCCAAAAGAGTATCTGAATCACACTTAGACACTTAGGATCACTTTCAAACTTTGCACACAACATCAATTCAACTATGGAGACATATGCAAAGTCTCGGAATACCAAACGGAGTCCAATAATATCAAAGTCAACTCTTGGTCAAACTTATNATAAACAAGAATCAATGTTTGCATCCATTAATTTCAACTTTAAAGCATAAATATGGATAAATAACACTTAAACCCAATCATAAACAAGCATAATATTAATAACCCATAAGATTCATACACTAGGATTGGATTACAACCATAGATAAAAATCTAGCTACTTATGCTACAAGACATAGAAACATAAAAATAAGATGAAATTAAAGACATAAAACTAAAAATAAAAGAAAGAGTAGAAGATCTTCTCCAACTGTAGCTCAAACTTGCTCAAAATAGCTAAAAGTAACTAACTCTCAGCTACTACTCGGGGTGGGCATGGTTTGGGAAAACACGAAATCCAAACTGAAATCCGAATTTTTTTGATTTTTGGTTTGGATTTTCGGATTTCGAATTTAATTTTTAATTTTCTTTGGATATTGGATTTGGTACTTCAAATTTTTGGATATCCGAAAATCCAAAATTTTCATACTTTATATGTAGCCTGTTATCCATATGCCAATAGTAATAAGTCCAATACCTTATCCATTAGATATTATCGCATATATTCAGTACTAATTAATAATTTACTGTCAGAATACTTTTGGCCTTATTAATGTCTTTGTTATATTTTCTTGATAATGATTTCATTACTTGAATACTTTATTTGGATGAAGCAGTGAGAATGAGGAACAATAACTTAACATGAATATTTTATTTAGATATTTATTTTTTTAAGAAGAAGGAAAAACATCTGAACTTATAGGCTAAAAACCGAAAATCCGAAGTATCCAATCCGATTATTCTAAAATCGAACTTAAAATATCTGATCCAATCCGAGCTTTTTTGGATTGGATTTGGATTGTCATTTATTTAATATGAAAACCGGATATCCAAATCGAAATTTTCATATTCAATCTGAATTGCCCGAACGCCCACCCCTAGCTGCTACAGTGAAAATATGCCCTAAATAACTATAAAGTTCTATTTATAGGACTCCCGAAATCTCTCACAAAAATTCCTTTCGGAGGTTTGCGGCCGCCAAATGAGTTATGCGGTCTGTAATATGCTAGATTGACTTTGCCTCTAATGCCAGCGGGTAGAGTTTTGTGGCCACACTTCAAGCATTGCGGCAGCACCTTTAGTTCCACGGACGGTACTTGAGGAGGCTTCAAAATTGACTAATCGCTCATTCTCTAATTATTCAAGTCATCAGTGCGAACCATTTTGCGTATCAAAGTACAACTACATATTTTCTTTTGCGGACCGCACTTTTGCCTAAAGTTCCTGAAACTTTAGTTCATCATTTGCATCCGCATTTCTTATTTTGTAGACCGCAAATACTTTTGCGGCCGCAATTCCATTTTTGCGGACCGCAATTTTCTCTGTACTTCTCCTCTTCACTTAATTGGCTAGGATTATCTCCTTTTTGTGTCATTCTCCCTCCAAGGCCTTAAGTCCTTTATAGCACAACTGCAATTCAACCATTTTCATTAGAATTGAGAATAAAATTAGTAGTTTCGGACTAAAAACTATAGCAATAGGGCACTAATAAGTGGTTAAGTTCCACACTTACCAACCACCAAAAACTAAACTCAAAGTTCTACAAGATCATCCCAAAATTCTTTATAGATTGGGAGAAATGCTCGTATGAAGTCAGGTCATATGCAGAAAAGCCTGCTTCAGCAAATTAATTCTTCCAGAACTTTCTCCAAATGCGTCGAAACTCACCCGATCCCCTCGGAATTCCATCCAATTATTTCTACAAGCTCAAATACCCTATATGGACTTGTCCAAAGACTTAAAATACCCATAGAAATATCACAACATGGAATCGAGGCTCAAACCGAATAGCATTTAAGTTCTTAAATCATTATTCTTCCAAAAGAGTATCTGAATCACACTTAGACACTTAGGATCACTTTCAAACTTTGCACACAACATCAATTCAACTATGGAGACATATGCAAAGTCTCGGAATACCAAACGGAGTCCAATAATATCAAAGTCAACTCTTGGTTAAACTTATGAACTCTTAAGTTTATCAAATTGCCAACTTTCCACAAATGGTGTCGATTCTTTCAAGAACCTCCAACACAAAATCCGAACATACCTACAAGTCCACAATCATCATAAAAACCTATTGAAACCATCAAAATATGATTCCGAGTCCATTTATACAAAAGTCAAACCTTAGTCAACTCTTCCAACTTAAAGCTTCTAATTAGGAACTAAGTATTCCAAATCACTTTCAAACCTTTTGGAGCCAAAATCACTCATATCAGCAAGTCGTAAAATATCAAATGGACCTATGGGAAGGTTCAAATCATTGAACGAGATGCTATAACTCAAAACAACTGATTGGATCGTTACACCTAGTCTTGACCATTGGAAAGTTGGTAAAAGGGTTTTGAAATATTTGCAACGGCCAAGGATTTTAAGATCATATACAAATACTCTAACTTATTGGAGGTGATGGAATATTCAGACTCTAATATGGATAGATGCGAAGATACTGGTAAATCCACTTCAGGAAATATTTTCCTTCTTGCTGGAGGCGTTGTGACTTGGAGAAGTGTCAAGTAAACCATTATTGCAACATACACTATAGAATCTGAATTTATAGCATGCTATGAAGCTACAGCACATGCTCTATGGTTGAAGAAATTTATTTTTGGCCTTAGGATTGTCGATTCCATTTCAAGGCCATTGAGAATAATCTGTGACAACTCAGGTGCAGTGTATTTTCTAAGAACAATAAAAGTGGAAATCAAAGCAGACACATTGGCATAAAGTATTTGATGGTTAGTTCTATGACCCAAAATCTTAACCACGGGGCCATGATGGCGCCTAACATCCGCTTGCTAAGCAAGCCAATATTAGCTAAATAATTAATCAATTTAACAATTTAAAAGCACAATATTGAGAAATTAAGACTCAAATACTTTGAAATATGTAATAATCCAAAACTATTGCTGTCTAGACTAATCCTAAAAACTGATGTCACGAGTACATGAGCTACTAAATTACTACAAATAGAGTCTAAAATGAAATACAATTGTCTGATACAAAATAAATAATAATACAGATAGGAAGGGGACTTCAGGGTCTGTGAACACTGTGCAGCTCTACCTCAAGTCTCCTGAAAGGACGGGTCCGAGCAATCACCACTACGAGTTGCTAAGACAAACGCAAGGATCTTCACAAGAAGTGCAAAAGTATAGTATATGTACAACCGGCCCCATATACTCTATATGTACCGAGCCTAACATTGATGAAATAGTGACGAGGCTATGACAAGACACTCATTATAACCATGTACAAATAAAAGCATAAAAGCAATAATAAATAAGGAAAACAGCTAATTAACATGATAACTGAAATAAGAATAAATGATAGAGGACCCCATAATATCATCACTNTAATTAGGAACTAAGTATTCCAAATCACTTTCAAACCTTTTGGGGCCAAAATCACTCATATCAGCAAGTCGTAAAATATCAAATGGACCTATGGGAAGGTTCAAATCATTGAACGAGATTCTATAACTCAAAACAACTGATTGGATCGTTACACCTAGTCTTGACCATTGGAAAGTTGGTAAAANTAAACTTATGAACTCTTAAGTTTATCAAATTGCCAACTTTCCACAAATGGTGTCGATTCTTTCAAGAACCTCCAACACAAAATCCGAACATACCTACAAGTCCACAATCATCATAAAAACCTATTGAAACCATCAAAATATGATTCCGAGTCCATTTATACAAAAGTCAAACCTTAGTCAACTCTTCCAACTTAAAGCTTCTAATTAGGAACTAAGTATTCCAAATCACTTTCAAACCTTTTGGNTTTGCATCCGCATTTCTTATTTTGTAGACCGCAAATACTTTTGCGGCCGCAATTCCATTTTTGCGGACCGCAATTTTCTCTGTACTTCTCCTCTTCACTTAATTGGCTAGGATTATCTCCTTTTTGTGTCATTCTCCCTCCAAGGCCTTAAGTCCTTTATAGCACAACTGCAATTCAACCATTTTCATTAGAATTGAGAATAAAATTAGTAGTTTCGGACTAAAAACTATAGCAATAGGGCACTAATAAGTGGTTAAGTTCCACACTTACCAACCACCAAAAACTAAACTCAAAGTTCTACAAGATCATCCCAAAATTCTTTATAGATTGGGAGAAATGCTCGTATGAAGTCAGGTCATATGCAGAAAAGCCTGCTTCAGCAAATTAATTCTTCCAGAACTTTCTCCAAATGCGTCGAAACTCACCCGATCCCCTCGGAATTCCATCCAATTATTTCTACAAGCTCAAATACCCTATATGGACTTGTCCAAAGACTTAAAATACCCATAGAAATATCACAACATGGAATCGAGGCTCAAACCGAATAGCATTTAAGTTCTTAAATCATTATTCTTCCAAAAGAGTATCTGAATCACACTTAGACACTTAGGATCACTTTCAAACTTTGCACACAACATCAATTCAACTATGGAGACATATGCAAAGTCTCGGAATACCAAACGGAGTCCAATAATATCAAAGTCAACTCTTGGTTAAACTTATGAACTCTTAAGTTTATCAAATTGCCAACTTTCCACAAATGGTGTCGATTCTTTCAAGAACCTCCAACACAAAATCCGAACATACCTACAAGTCCACAATCATCATAAAAACCTATTGAAACCATCAAAATATGATTCCGAGTCCATTTATACAAAAGTCAAACCTTAGTCAACTCTTCCAACTTAAAGCTTCTAATTAGGAACTAAGTATTCCAAATCACTTTCAAACCTTTTGGAGCCAAAATCACTCATATCAGCAAGTCGTAAAATATCAAATGGACCTATGGGAAGGTTCAAATCATTGAACGAGATGCTATAACTCAAAACAACTGATTGGATCGTTACACCTAGTCTTGACCATTGGAAAGTTGGTAAAAGGGTTTTGAAATATTTGCAACGGCCAAGGATTTTAAGATCATATACAAATACTCTAACTTATTGGAGGTGATGGAATATTCAGACTCTAATATGGATAGATGCGAAGATACTGGTAAATCCACTTCAGGAAATATTTTCCTTCTTGCTGGAGGCGTTGTGACTTGGAGAAGTGTCAAGTAAACCATTATTGCAACATACACTATAGAATCTGAATTTATAGCATGCTATGAAGCTACAGCACATGCTCTATGGTTGAAGAAATTTATTTTTGGCCTTAGGATTGTCGATTCCATTTCAAGGCCATTGAGAATAATCTGTGACAACTCAGGTGCAGTGTATTTTCTAAGAACAATAAAAGTGGAAATCAAAGCAGACACATTGGCATAAAGTATTTGATGGTTAGTTCTATGACCCAAAATCTTAACCACGGGGCCATGATGGCGCCTAACATCCGCTTGCTAAGCAAGCCAATATTAGCTAAATAATTAATCAATTTAACAATTTAAAAGCACAATATTGAGAAATTAAGACTCAAATACTTTGAAATATGTAATAATCCAAAACTATTGCTGTCTAGACTAATCCTAAAAACTGATGTCACGAGTACATGAGCTACTAAATTACTACAAATAGAGTCTAAAATGAAATACAATTGTCTGATACAAAATAAATAATAATACAGATAGGAAGGGGACTTCAGGGTCTGTGAACACTGTGCAGCTCTACCTCAAGTCTCCTGAAAGGACGGGTCCGAGCAATCACCACTACGAGTTGCTAAGACAAACGCAAGGATCTTCACAAGAAGTGCAAAAGTATAGTATATGTACAACCGGCCCCATATACTCTATATGTACCGAGCCTAACATTGATGAAATAGTGACGAGGCTATGACAAGACACTCATTATAACCATGTACAAATAAAAGCATAAAAGCAATAATAAATAAGGAAAACAGCTAATTAACGTGATAACTGAAATAAGAATAAATGATAGAGAACCCCATAATATCATCACTTCTCAGTCTCACAATACAATACGATAATAGAAACGAACAACCAAAAATAACTACAATACGACCTCTCCGTTGCGGTGCGTAACCTGATCCACATAATAATAATATCGTTGCAGCGTGTAACCCGTTTCACATATATGCATATATAATATTGTTGCAGCGTGCAACCCGATCAAGTTGCATAACGTTATCCCCGCACATAAAATCACGTAAATAATAAACCAATCAAGTCCTAATTCCCTCAAGTCAAGGTTAACCATGACACTTACCTCTTTCTGAAAATAAGTTAATAATCCAACATGGATTTTCCTTTGGAGCAAGCCTCCAAACCAATTGAATCTAGTCAAATATTTTTCAAACACATCAAAAAAAAGCTTTAAAAACTATCCCCGTACAATAAAGGTTCAATCTTCAACATAATTGAAAAATTCAATAAAAGTCAACTTGGGCCCACATTGTCGAAATCCGAAATTAAGACCAAATCTCGATTATCCATTCACCTCCGAGCCTGGATATGTGATTTATTTCGAAATCCGACCTCAATTTAAGGTCTAAATCTTAATTTTATAAAATTTCAAAATTCTACCCAAACCCCCTAATTTCTACTTTGAAATTCATAGATTTGGTGATGAAATCATGAAAAACTAATTGAAATTGATTGAAAATAAGTTAAAGTTGCTTACCTATAAATTTGGGAAGAAATTGCTCTCCACAAATTGCATCTATGAAGTTTAGGTTTCAAAACCGGTATAAAATGAACTAAGTCCCGAAATTCCTAACATTTACCTAGCTGCAGATGTCGCAATTGCGAACTCTTATTTACAATTGGAACCATCGCAAAACCAAACTACTGATCGCAAATGAGATCAGTGTTTGAGCCTACCCTTTATCACAAATGCGACTATTACCTCGCATTTTGAAGCCCCCCATTCATCGCAATTGCGGTGAAAGCTTCGCATTTGTGCAGTTATGCTAGCCTCCAGTTATTGCAAAAGCGACACCCAGATCGCAAATGCGAGTCCCCTCCTGTTCGTAATTACGATCTTTACTTCGAAAATGCAAAATCCCAGTCCCCGATTTAATATGGAAAATACGATCCTGACATCGGAAATGCGAGGATCGCATTTGCAATCAAGTATTTGCGAATGCGAGACCTACAAGTTCCCAGCACCAGATGTAGCATTAGCTATCAAAACCCAACCAAAACACATCCAAAACTCACCCGACCCCCTCGAGCTCCAATTCAGATATTCACACAAGTGTAATAATATCATAAAAACTTGCTCGCTATCTTAAATCATTAACATAACATCAAATATCAAGAATCGATCATCAAAATTCAAGATTTTTCCACTTCAAAACTCATTTTTCTAAATTTTCACATAATGTGCCGAAACGGTCTCGGGTCACCCGGGATCCCAACCAAATATGCGTACAAGTACAAAAACATCATACTACCGAAATCGTCAAAATACCGATTTAAGGTTGTCTACCAAAAACGTTGATCGTGGTCCCAGAATATAGAAAAGGGAGATAGTACTCAAAACAACCTATCGGATCGTCACAGTTAGAGACTACGTCAAGAAGCAAGATGTGTGTTTTGAGCATGTTAGTACTACTTTGATGATTGTTGATCCTATGACTAAAGGTTTTCCGGCTAATATTTTCAAGGATCATGTAAACCTTATGGGGATCAGTAACTCAATTTAGTCTTGCTTTGTTATCTAACAATTTGTCTAGAAGCTATATTGTTTTTTGTTATACGTGACAATGCATACTTTGGCTTCATGTATTATGTTGTGATCATTGGATAAATAATGTTGGACTCTAAATGACTTATATTGAGTTCATTCATAAAGTTGTTGGCCACTTTGTTAGAATATATTGTACATTGTAATACATGAAAGGAAGTGTTTGTCTAAAAGTATGATCTCCATGATTCATATAATAATATGTTTTAGTTAAAGTGATTGTCACGACCCAAATCTCAACAAGTCGTGATGGCGCGTATCACAGTACTAGGCAAGACGACAATCAATAATTAACTACGTATTTTACATTAAAAACATGATGTAATAAGTTTAAAATTGAAATATCTCATACATAACTGATAAGAACAACTGCAACTCAACTACAAAATCCCTCAAAATCAGGGTGTCACCGAGTACATGAGCTACTAAATGTCAACACAGTCAAAATATCTAATACAACTATCTGGAAAAATAGAACAGTGATAAATAAACTGAAAAGAAGGAGAGTCGAGGTCTGCGGACGCCATAGCAGCTACCTCAAAAATCTCCAAGCAGATACTGCTCCAAGTCTAGCAACCACCAAGTCCAGATGTACCTGGATCTACACACAAAGTGCAGAGTGTAGTATGAGTACAACCGACCCAATGTACTCAATAAGTAACAGGAATAACCTTAGACTGAAAGCAGTGACGAGCTCAGAAAGGCACAGTCCAAATCCAGATGATAACAGTACAGATATAACGGGGAAATGACAGTAATAACTCAAATAAATTCCATGATCAATTCGTACACAGTACAGAAATATAGACATGCTTTTAAGTTTAACAGTTTAAGCTCAACACTGTTTAAATATGCCAAGTATAACTGATATGAGGAATGTTACATCTCTATGTCTACATGTCAAATGTGCATGTCACATGTAATGCATCACAGTGATAAACTCATATACTCACTCTCTCAGAGTACTCAATCTCACCGTCGCACACTCCCACTCATCACTCTCAATCACTCAGCATTGTGCGGTACCTGCGCTCATTGCTGGTATGTCAGACTCCGGAGAGGCGGATCCTACTCAAGCGCAAATATAAGCCAATATGTCATGCTGCGGTGTGCAGCCCGATCCCATAATAAATCAATAAAACATGATGCAGCGTGCAACCCGATCCTATAATGAATCAATAAAACTTATTGCGGCGTGTAGCTCGATCCCATGAATCAATAAAACCTACTGCGACGTACATCCCGACCCATAAATATCACTCACAATCCGGCCCTCAAGCCCCAACTCGGTCATCCATCTCTCCAGTCTCTCGGGCTCAAAACTTTCATGCCAGTCAGCCCAAACAATGATAATATGATGTAATAATAAATGATAACAGGGACTGAGATATGATATGCAAATAATAAATGTGACTGAGTACATAATTGCAATTTAAGCAAAAGACTCAACAGCAGAAATGACCTCAGTGGGTCCCAACAGAATTAGCATATAGCCAAAGCATGATTTACAACATGGATCACAACTCAATTACTCTAACACGTAGGGATTACACGAAAAACAACAAAGATTTATTAACTACACAGTACCACGAAATCGACCGAGTCATAATTACCAAGGTGCATGCCCACATGCCCGTCACCTAATATGTGCGTCATCTCAACACCAACCACATAACACGTAGTTCAAGGATTCATTCCCTCAGTACCAAGTTTAGAAGTGTTACTTACCTCAAACCGTGCAAATCACAACTCCACCAAGCCCTTGCCGCGTAAATCGGCCTCCAAATGACTCCAATCTAGCCACAAACAACTTAAACAAGTTATAGGAATTGATTCCATACGATAAAGCTAAGTTCTTTAACCAAAGTCAACCCCGGGCCTAGATCTCGGAACCTGACAAAATTCACAAAATCCGAACACCCATTCAATAATTAGTCTATCCATACCAAAATCATCCAATTCAAATCGCCTCTTAAATCCTCAAAACATAGCTTATGAAGTTTCCAAAAAATTTTCCAAATCTTTTAACCCAAAACACTAATTAAATGGTAAAAACAATGGTAGATTCATGTATATTAATCAAATCCAAGTTAAAATCACTTACCCTAATCAAATCTTTGAAAATCCATTCAAGAATCGCCCAAAACCGAGGTCTCTAGCTAAACATATGAAAAATGGGACAAAACCCTCGATTTTGAAATAATATACTGCTGCCCGGATGTTTCCCCTTCGCGATTGCGGAAATACCCACACGATCGCAAAAAACAAAGCTTACTGCCCTCAAAAATGGCCTACGCGAATGCGGACCTCCAGCCACGAACGTGACGCGTAGCTACTTAGACCTACGCAATTGCAGACTCTCACACGCAATCACGAAGAACAAATGTGTGGGCTTCCCAGACCTCCCCTTCCTTCTTTGCGGACGCGCCCCAATACCCGCGTTCGCGATGCACAACTACCCAAAGCTCCGTGATCGCGTACAAAGACTCGCGAACGCATAGCACAAAAAGCCCCCTACCAGAAATAACCCTACGTGATCGCGACCCCCTTCAAGCGATCGCGTAAGAGGAAACCAGCCACTAGAAATGTCAGCAACTCTACAAGGCCAAACTCAATCCGCAATCAATCTGAATCTCACCCGAGGCCCCCGGAACCCATCCAAACATACCAACATATCCTAAAACATCATACAAACTTAGTCGAACCCTCAAATCACATCAAACAACATCGAAAACACAAATCGTACGCTAATGAACTCTTGAACTCCCAACTTCTAAAACCAATGCCGAAACACACCACATTAACTCTGATTGAACTCAAATTTTGCACACAAGTCATAAATAACATAACGGACCTATTCCAACTTTCGGAACAAAACTCCGAGCCCGGTAACAACAAAGTCAACTCTCGGTCAAACTTTCCAACTTTCGCCAATTTAAGCCAAAATGACTTATGGGCCTCCAAATCAATATTCGGACACACTCCTAATTCCAAAATTACCATACGGAGCTGTCGAAACCATCAAAAATCCATTCCGGAGTCATTTATACATAAGTCAACATCTGATCAACTCTTTTAACTTAGGCTTCTAACCTTGGGACTAAGTGTCACAATCCATTCCAAAATATCCCCGGAACCAAACCAACCACTCCGGTAAGTCACATAACAACAAACAAACATAGAATAAGCAATAAATGGAGGAACGGGGCTATAATACCCAAAATAACATGTCGGGTCGTTACATTCTCCCCCCTTAAAACAATGTTCATCCTCGAATGGGTTTAGAATACCTGGAGTCTCAAATAGGTGTGGATAGTTGCTCTGCATCTCATCTCCCGTTCGGTATCCCAAGTAGCCTCCTTGACTCGCTGACCTATCCATTATACTTTCATTGAAGTTATATTCTTTGATATCAATTTTTGAACCTGCCAATCAAAAATGGACACTGGCTCCACATCATAAGTCAAATTCCTATCTAACTAAACCGTGCTGAAGTCCAAAGAATGAAACGGATCACCGAAATACTTCCGGAGCATGGAAGCATGAAGCACTAGGTGAACACTCCATAGACTAGGTGGCAATGCAAGCTTGTAAGCCACTTCTTCAATCCTCTCAAGCACCTCAAAAGGGCCAATATACCTAAGGATCAACTTGCCCTTCTTCCCAAACCTCATAACACCTTTCATGGGTGAAACTTTGAGTAATACCTTCTCTCCCACCATGTAGGAAACATCACGAACCCTCCGATCAGCATAACTCTTCTGTTTAGGCTGTTTCGTGCAAAGCCAATCCTGAATCAACTTAACATTTTCCAAAGCATCCTGAACCAAGTAAGTACCCAATAGCCTAGCCTTACACGGCTCAAATCAACCAATTAGAGACCGACACCGCCTCCTATACAAGGCCTCATACGGAGCCACCTGAATACTCGATTGGTAGTTATTGTTGTAGGCAAACTTTGCAAGCGGTAGAAACTGATCCCAAGGACCCTCAAAATCCATGACACAAGTGCGTAGCATATCCTCCAATATCTGAATGGTGCGCTCGGATTGTCCGTCCGTCTGAGGGTGGAATGTTGTACTCAACTCAACCCGTATGCCTAACTCTCATTGCACTGCTCTCCAAAACTGCTATGTGAATTGCGGGCCCCGATCTGAAATGATGGACACCAGCACACCGTGAAGGCAAAATATCTCGCGGATATAGATCTCCCCCAACCGCTCTGAAGAATAGGTAGTCCCAACTGGAATTAAATGCGCAGACTTAGTAAGACGATCCACAATCACCCAAATAGCATCATATTTCTTCAAAGTCCGTGGGATCCCAACTACAAAGTCCATGGTGATACGCTCCCATTTCCACTCCGAAATCTCAAGTCTCTAAAGCAAACCGCCCGGCCTCTTATGCTCATACTTTACTTGCTGAAAATTCAAGCACTAAGCTACAAACTCCACTATATCCTTCTTCATTCTCCTCCACCAATAGTGNAAAATGACTTATGGGCCTCCAAATCAATATTCGGACACACTCCTAATTCCAAAATTACCATACGGAGCTGTAGAAACCATCAAAAATCCATTCCGGAGTCATTTATACATAGGTCAACATCCGGTCAACTCTTCTAATTAGGCTTCTAACCTTGGGACTAAGTGTCACAATCCATTCTAAAATATCCCCGGAACCAAACCAACCACTCCGGTAAGTCACATAACAACAAACAAACATAGAATAAGCAATAAATGGAGGAACGGGGCTATAATACCCAAAATAACCTGTCGGGTCGTTACATTCTCCCCCCTTAAAAAAATGTTCATCCTCGAACGGGTCTAGAATACCTAGAGTCTCAAATAGGTATGGATAGTTGCTCCGCATCTCATCTCCCGTTCGGTATCCCAAGTAGCCTCCTTGACTCGCAGACCTATCCATTATACTTTCATTGAAGTTATATTCTTTTATCTCAACTTTTGAACCTGCCAATCAAAAATGGACACTGGCTCCACATCATAAGTCAAATCCCTATCTAACTAAACTGTGCTGAAGTCCAAAGCATGAAACGGATCACCGAAATACTTCCGGAGCATGGAAGCATGAAGCACTAGGTGAACACTCCATAGACTAGGTGGCAATGCAAGCTTGTAAGCCACTTCTTCAATCCTCTCAAGCACCTCAAAAGGGCCAATATACCTAGGGATCAACTTGCCCTTCTTCCCAAACCTCATAACACCTTTCATGGGTGAAACTTTGAGTAATACCTTCTCGCCCACCATGTAGGAAACATCACGAACCCTCCGATCAGCATAACTCTTCTGTTTAGGCTGTTTCGTGCAAAGCCAATCCTGAATCAACTTAACATTTTCCAAAGCATCCTGAACCAAGTAAGTACCCAATAGCCTAGCCTTACACGGCTCAAATCAACCAATTAGAGACCGACACCGCCTCCTATACAAGGCCTCATACGGAGCCACCTGAATACCCGATTGGTAGTTATTGTTGTAGGCAAACTTTGCAAGCGGTAGAAACTGATCCCAAGGACCCTCAAAATCCATGACACAAGTGCGTAGCATATCCTCCAATATCTGAATGGTGCGCTCGGATTGTCCGTCCGTCTGAGGGTGGAATGTTGTACTCAACTCAACCCGTATGCCTAACTCTCATTGCACTGCTCTCCAAAACTGCTATGTGAATTGCGGGCCCCGATCTGAAATGATGGACACCAGCACACCGTGAAGGCAAAATATCTCGCGGATATAGATCTCCCCCAACCGCTCTGAAGAATAGGTAGTCCCAACTGGAATTAAATGCGCAGACTTAGTAAGACGATCCACAATCACCCAAATAGCATCATATTTCTTCAAAGTCCGTGGGATCCCAACTACAAAGTCCATGGTGATACGCTCCCATTTCCACTCCGAAATCTCAAGTCTCTAAAGCAAACCGCCCGGCCTCTTATGCTCATACTTTACTTGCTGAAAATTCAAGCACTAAGCTACAAACTCCACTATATCCTTCTTCATTCTCCTCCACCAATAGTGCTGCCTTAAGTCCTGATACATATTTGTGGCACCCGGATGAATGGAATACCACAAAACTGTGGGCCTCATCAAGAATCAACTCACGTAACCCATCTACATTGGGCACACAAATCCAACCATGCATCTGCAACACCCCATCATCTCCAATAGAAACCTCATTGGCATCACCGTTCTGAATGTGTCCTTAAGGACAAGAAAATAGGGGTCATCATACTGACGCTCTCTGATGAGATCATATAAAGAAGACCGAGAAACCACGCAAACTAGAACCCGACTACGCTCTGAATCATCCAACATCACGAACTGATTGGCTAAGGCCTAAACATCTTATGCAAGTAGTCTCTCACCAACAAGAATATATGCAAGGCTACCCATACTCACTGTCTTTCTACTCAAGGCATCGGCCACTACATTGGCCTTCCCGGGATGATACCAAATGGTAATATCATAGTCGTTCAACAGCTTCAACCATCTCCGTTGCTTCAAATTTAGATCCTTTTTCTTGAACAAGTGCTGAAGACTTTGATGATCTGTAAATACCTCACAAGACACGCCGTAGAGATAATGCCTCCAAATCTTCAATGCATGAACGATGGTTGCCAACTCTAAATCATGAACGGGGTAGTTCTTCTCATGAGGCTTCAACTGGCGTGAAGCATAAGCAATCACTCTACCCTCATGCATCAATACACACCCAATACCAATCCGAGAAGCATCAAAATACACTGTATAAGAACCCGATGATGAAGGCAAAACTAGATCTGGAGCTGTGGTCAAAGTAGTCTTGAGCTTCTGAAAGATTTCCTCACACTCATCAAACCACCTGAATAGGGCACCCTTCTGGGTCAACCTGGTCAAAGGCACTTAAATGGACGAGAAACCCTCTATGAAGCGGCGATAATATCCTGCCAAGCCAAGAAACCTCCAAATCTAAGTAGCTGAAGACGGTCCAGGCCAACTCTGAACCGACTCAATCTTCTTCGGATCCACCTTGATCCCCTCACTGGACACCACGTGCCCCAAAAACGTCATCGAACTAAGCTAAAACTCACACTTGGAGAACTTAGCATAAAGTTTCTCCTCCCTCAATGTCTGTAGTACAATCCTCAGATGTTGTGCATACTCCTCCTGACTACGTGAGTACACCAGGATATCATCAATAAATTTTATGACAAACGAATCAAGATATGGCTGGAATACATTATTCATCATATGCATGAATGTTGCTAGGGCATTGGTCAGCCCAAAAGACATCACAAGGAACTCGTAGTGATCATAGCGGGTCCTGAATGTCGTCTTCAGAATATCAGAGTCCCGAATCTTCAACTGGTGATACCCAAACCTCAAATCAATCTTAGAGAACACTCTAGTTCCCTGAAGCTGGTCAAATAAGTCATCAATGTGCGGCAAAGGATACTTGTTCTTAATTTTAACTTTGTTCAACTGCCTATAGTCAATGCACATCTGCATAGTACCATCCTTCTTCTTCAGAAACAGAATTGGTGCACCCCAAGGCGACACACTAGGCCTGATGAACCCCTTATTAAGAAGCTCCTGAAGTTGCTCCTTTAATTCTTTCAACTCTGTTGGTGCCATACGACACAGAGGAATAGAAATGGGCTGAGTGCCTGGCACCAAGTCAATACCAAAATCAATATCCCTATCGGGTGGCATGCACAACAGGTCTGAAGGAAATACATCCGAAAAGTCTCGCACTAGCGGAACAGAATCAATGGTAGGAGTATCAGCACCAACATCCCTCACAAAGGCCAAATATGCCAAACACCCCTTCCCAACCATCTGTTGGGCCTTCAGATATGAAATCATCCTACTAGGAATATAGTCTAGAGAACCTCTCCACTCGATCCTAGGTAACCCAAGCATCACCAATGTCAAGGTCTTAGCGTGACGATCCAGAACAGCATGACATGGGGACAACCAATGCATGCCTAGAATCACATTAAAATCAACCATACTACGCAATAAGGGATCAACTCTCCTCTCTAATACGCCAATGGTCACCACACATGACTGATACACTCGGTCCATACTAATAGAATCTCCAACCAGTATAGATACATGAATATGCAAAACTAAGGACTCGCGGGGCATATCCAAATAACGAGCAAATTACGATGATACATATGAATAAGTGTAACCGGGGCCAAATAATATGGAAGCATCCCTCTAGCACACTGAAATAATACCTGTGATCACTACATCTAAAGCAATGGCCTCTGGCCTGGCAGGGAAAGCATAGCATCGAGCCTGACTGCCACCTGATCGGACACCCCCCCTCTAGGGTAACCTTTAGCTGCTTGGGCCCCACCCCAAGCTGGCTGAGTGGGTGGTGAAGTAACTGGTGTGGAAGTCATAGTCTGAACCCTCTACTAGACTGGACCTCCCAAAAGATGATGGCAATGCCTCATTATATGACCAAACTCTCCACACTCAAAGCAACTCTGATCCGTCAATGGCGGTTGGTACTAGAAGGACCTGGTACAGATGAACCCTAAACTGATGGAGCACGAGATGAACTCCGACCTGGGAGGGTACTAAGATGACTGACCCGGACGAGTACTGTATGAACCATGGCTAGCTGATGCACCAGGATTAACCGGACGAGCCATCTGAGCGGGCCTATAAGGGCGACCCCTGCTGTGGTGGGAGTGTCCTCCAGAAGAAACACCGCTGAAACCACCCTAAAATGCTTCTGACTATGAACCTGCTTTAGCCGCCTAGCAATATCAACCACCTCGTCGAACCTAACACCTGATGCAATCTCCCAAGTCATGACAAAGCGCAGTCCATAGTNCATGGGGACAACTAATGCATGCCTAGAATCACATTAAAATCAACCATACTACGCAATAAGAGATCAACTCTCCTCTCTAATATGCCAATGGTCACCACACATGACTGATACACTCGGTCCATACTAATAGAATCTCCAACCAGTATAGATACATGAACAGGCAAAACTAAGGACTCACGGGGCATATCCAAATAACGAGCCAAATACGATGATACATATGAATAAGTGTAACCGGGGCCAAATAATATGGAAGCATCCCTCTGGCACACTGAAACAATACCTGTGATCACTATATCTAAATCAATGGCCTCTGGCCTGGCAGGGAAAGCATAGCATCGAGCCTGACTGCCACCTGATCGGACACCCCCCTCTAGGGTAACCTTTAGCTGCTTGGGCCCCACCCCGAGCTGACTGAGTGGGTGGTGAAATAACTGGTGCGGAAGTCATAGTCTGAACCCTCTACTAGACTGGACCTCCCAAAAGATGATGGCAATGCCTCATTATATGACCAAACTCTCCACACTCAAAGCAACTCTGTTCCGTCAATGGCGGTTGGTACTAGAAGGACCTGGTACAGATGAACCCTAAACTGATGGAGCATGAGATGAACTCTGAGCTGGGAGGGTACTAAGATGACTGACCCGGACGAGTACTGTATGAACCATGGCTAGCTGATGCACCAGGATTAATCAGACGAGCCATCTGAGCTGGCCTATAAGGGCGATCCCTGCTGTGGTGGGAGTGTCCTCCAGCAGAAACACCGCTGAAACCACCCGAACGTGCTTCTGACTATGAACCTGCTTTAGCCGCCTAGCAATATCAACCACCTCGTCGAACCTAACACCTGATGCAATCTCCCAAGTCATGACAAAGCGCAGTCCATAGTTGAGGATATCAATGAACCTCCTAATCCTCTCCCTCTCTGTGGGAACCAACCAGATCGCGTGACGAGACAACTCTAAAAATCTCATCTTATACTAGGTCACTAACATACCCTCCTAGCATAGCTGCTAAAACTGCCTACACAACTCCTCCCTGCGGGTCTGTGGAACAAACTTCTCTAAGAAGAGAACTGAGAACTCATGCCACGTAAGTGGTGCAGTGCCAGTTGGCTTGCTCAACTCATAGGCCTCCCACCATCTGAAGGCTTCCCCCGACAGCTGAAAAGTAGTAAATGAGACTCCACTAGTCTCCAGAATACATGTCATGCGAAGAATCCGCTGGCACCTGTCTAAGAAATCCTGAGCATCCTTTACCTCAGCCCCAATGAATGTTATAGGCCTGAGCCTCCCAAATCGCTCTAGCCTCTTCTGCTCCTTGTCACTCATAGGTGGACCCACCTAGGTCTGAGCAACTGCAACCTGCTGGACCGGTAGTACCCTCGGTGTCTGAAGTCCCAGAACCACCTGCTCTGGAGTTCGGGAGGCGGGAGTCTGACACCTCCCCAAGCCTGAGAAGTTGTTGGTGCAGCTTGAACTGAAACCGCCTGAGCAAGGCTAGTGCATACAGTCAATATCTGGGCCAAATCCTCTTGAAGGCCTAGAATCACAATGGGCACAACTAGTGCAAGAGCTGGTCCCACCGGCTCAACCACATCTGGTATCTGCTCCTAAGCTAGAGCAATTGGTGGGTGCTGCTCTAATTGTTGTATGAGCTGCACCTCAGCCTCTACCGCGGCCCCGGCCTCTCGTGGCCCTAGCTGAAGGTATTGGTGGCCGTTCACCCGATCTGGTAGAACATGTCCTCACCATCTGTGAGAGAATAGAATAATAGAAGTTTAGTTTTCGGAATCAACAAATTTGCACGACAAGAATACAAGAAAGTGAAGTTTCCTAATGGTTTGGCAGCCTCTCGAAGATAAGTACAAACGTCTCTGTATTGATCCACAAGACTCTACTAAACTTGCTCATGACTCGTGAGACCTAAGTAACCTAGGCTCTGATACCAACTTGTCACGACACAAATCTTAACATGTCATGATAGCGCCTATCACAGTACTAGGCAAGCCGACAATCAAAATTTAACTAAACATTTTAAATTAAAAACATGATGTAATAAGTTTAACAGTGAAATATCTCATAAATAATCGATAAGAACAACTGTGACTCAACTATAAAAATCCACCAAACTCTGAGTGTCACCGAGTACATGAGTTACTAAGTGTCAACACAGTCAAAACTTCTAATACAACTATCTAAAAAGATAGAACAGTGATAAATAAACTGAAAAGGAGAAGTGAGGCTTGCGGACACCATAACAGCTACCTCAAAAATCTCCAAGCAGATATTGCTCCAAGTCTAGCAACCACCGGGTCCAGATGTACCGGATCAGCATACGAAGTATAGAGTGTAGTATGAGTACAACCCACCCAATGTACTTAATAAGTAACAGGACAAACCTTGGGCTGAAAGCAGTGACGAGCTCAGAAAGGTACAGTCCAAATCTAGATGATAACAGTACAGATGTAACAGGGAAATGACAGTAATAACTCAAAGAAATTCCATGATCAACTCGTACACAGTACAGAAATATAGACATGCATTTGAATTTAATAGTTTAAGCTCAACACTGATAAAATATGCCAAGTATAACTGATATGAGGAATGTTACATCTCTATGTCTGAATGTCAAATGTGCATGTCACATGTAATGCATCACAGTGATAAACTCATGTATTCACACTCTCAGAGTACTCAATCTCATTATTTCACACTCCCACTCATCACTCTCAATCACTCAGCATTGTATGGTGTCTGCGCTCATTGCTGTTATGTCAGACTCCGGAGGGGAAGATCCTGCCCAAGCGCTAATATAAACCAACATGGCCTGATGCAGTGTGCAGCCCAATCCCATAATGAATAAATAAAATATGATGCAGTGTGCAACCCAATCTCATAATGAATCAATAAAATTTGTTGCGGCGTGCAGCCCGATCCCATAATGAATCAATAAAACCTACTGCGGCGTGCAACCCCGATCCCATAAATATGACTCACAATCTAGCCCTCAGGCCCCAACTCAGTCATCCATCTCTCCAGTCTCTCGGGTTCAAAAATTTCATGCCACTCAGCCCAAATAATGATAATATGATGTAACAATAAATAATAACAGAGACTGAGATATGATATGCAAATGATGAATGTGACTGAGTACATAATTGCAATTTAAGCAAATAACTCAACTGCAGAAATGACCTCAGTGGGTCCTAACAGAATAAGCATATAGCCTAAGAATTATATATAATTCTTAAGCAAATAACTCAACTGCAGAAATGACCTCAGTGGGTCCTAACAGAATAAGCATATAGCCTAAGAATTATATATAATTCTTAAGCAAATAACTCAACTGCAGAAATGACCTCAGTGGGTCCTAACAGAATAAGCATATAGCCTAAGAATTATATATAATTCTTAAGCAAATAACTCAACTGCAGAAATGACCTCAGTGGGTCCTAACAGAATAAGCATATAGCCTAAGAATTATATATAACATGGATTGCAGCTCAACTACTCTAACACGTAGGGATTACATGAATAGAAACAAAGATTTGTTAACTACACAGTACCACGGAATCGACCGAGTCACAATTACCACGGTGCATGCCCACACGCCCATCACCTAGCATGTGCGTCACCTAAAAACCAACCACATAACATGTAGTTTAGGGATTCATACCCTTAGTACCAAGTTTAGAAGTGTTACTTACCTCAAACCGCGCAAATCACAACTCCAACAAGCCCTTGCCTCGCGAATCGACCTCCAAACGACTCGAATCTAGCCACAAACAACTTAATACAATCAATACAAGCTATAGGAATTGATTTCATATGATAAAGCTAAGTTCTTTAACCAAAGTCAAAAAGTCAACCCTAGGCCCACATCTCGGAACCCGAAAAAATTCACAAAATCCGAACACTCATTCAATAACGAGTCCAACCATACCAAAATCATCCAATTCAAATCATCTTTCAAATCCTCAAAACATAGCTTATGAAGTTTCCATAATTTTCTCCAAATTTTCCCACCCCAAACACTAATAAAATGGTAAAAACAATGATAGATTTGTGTATATTAATCAAATCCGAGTTAGAATCACTTACCCCAATCAACGCTTTTAAAATCCCTTCCAGAAGCGCCCAAAACCGATGTCTCTAGCCCAAAATATGAAAAATGGGACAAAACCCTTGATTTTGAAATAATATACTGCTGCCCAGATATTTCCCCTTCGCGATCGCGGAAATACCCACGTGATCACGAAGAACAAAGCTTACTGCCCTCAGAAATAGCCTACGCAAATCTGTTGCATAGCTACTTAGACCAACGCGATCGCGGACTCTCACACGCAATCGCAAAGAACAAATGTGGGCTTCCCAGACCTCCCCTTCCTTCTTCGCGGACGCGCCCCAACACCCGCGTTCGCGATGCACAACTAACCAAAGCTCTACGATCGCATACACAGACTCGCGAATGCGTAGCAAAAAAAACCCACTGCCAGAAATAACCCTACGCGATCGCGACTCCTTTCACGCGATCGCGTAAGAGGAAACCAGACACCAGAAATTTCAGCAAATCTACAAGGCCCAATCCGCATTCAATATGAATCTCACCCGAGGCCCCCAGGACCCCATCCAAATATACCAACATATCCTAAAATATAATACAAACTTAGTCGAACCCTCAAATCACATCAAATAACATCAAAAATACAAATCGCACCCCAATTCCATCCTAAAGAGCTATTGAACTCCCAACCTCTATAACCAATGGCGAAACACATCAAATCAACTCCGATTGACCTAAAATTTTACACACAAGCCATAAATAACATAATGGATCTATTGCAACTTTCAGAATAGAAACCCGAGCACAATAGTAACAAAGTCAACTATCGGTCAAACTTCCCAACTTTCCAACTTTCGCCAATTCAAGCTAAAACGGCCTACGGACCTCCAAATCAATATTCAGACACACTTCTAAGTCCACAATCACCATACAGAGCTATCAGAACCATCAAAATTTTATTCCGGAGTCATTTACACATAAGTCAACATCTGATCAACTTTTTCAGCTTAGGCTTCCAACCTTAGGACTAAGTGTTCTAATCCATTCCGAAACATCCCTGGAACCAAACTAACCACTCTGGAAAGTCACATAATAAAAAACAAACATAGAATAAGCAATAAATGGGGGGACAGGGCTACAATACTCGAAATGACCAGCGGGGTTGTTACAGTGATTATTGCATAAACTTTAATTAAGTGATAAAGTCTATGGACATATTATTATGTTTATCATTCATAAGAGATTAATTGACTTTAATATGTGGGCCAAGTGGGAAAATGTTAGAATTTTATCGTCTCTTCTAGAGATTTTAATGTGGCACACATATTTCTATTCTTCTATTATATAGAAGAGCGAAGTGGAGGTCGACTAAGGATAGAATAGTAATTTTATTGCTAGATTTTCTTGCTCCTTTCTTCTCTAATTTTCTCATTCGTTGTTTATTATTCTCCGACTTTTTACCCTCTGTATCTTCTCTGTTTTTCTCCTTTGCTGCTTATTGTTGGATCATTTGTCATCTTTGCATCTTTAAGTGCTTTATATAAGCATTTATTTAGGATTTTAAAAGATGTTTTGAAAGAATCTAATCGAACTCTAGTATCAGAGATGGACCAAATGAGTAAACGTTTGAAGCTTAGACATGAATATGGACGACTTAATCAAAAACTTCTTAACCGGCAGAGATCGAATCCTAATATAGTTGTCGATAGGTGCAATATCTTATCAGTCATTCAAATTTATGGGACTACTGATGAAAGTAGCCCCTTCATTGTACTTTTCTGGCGCTCCTCAACCTTCATTTCTTTGGGCTTTCTGGCGCATGTCTCCTGGTTAATTTCATTCTTTTATGATTTATGAAGAGAGCAAATATTTTATTTCCTCAAAATTATTTGTAGAAGGATCCCCTTATTTCCTTGTTGATCGAGGATTATACGATCGTACTGTCACAAACTATGGTCGTCTATATACGGTATATTACTGGTACTTTGATTTGATCTGAACGGTCATGCTAATTAGTATGAGGTCATTTTATTGTTGATTATATATGCACATACGATATTAGCAATTAGCTAAAGAATTTACAAGATAGTCTCTTTATTGACTAGGCTCATGTGTTTTTCTTTCTTCCCATTTCAGGGTGTACAAAATAAAAGTTTTCATTTGTATATTGTACATATAGGTATTGTTTGGGAAGGAAACATTGATTCTTCATGTTCTAAACTTCATAGACTTGCAATGTGAGATATTCAATATTATTTGCAATATGGATGTGAGATTGGACTAGAACTGCAACAAAAATCAAAAACATACTAAGTGTATTCCTACATATGGTGTCTAGGAAAATGGAGATGTGGGGGATCGAACCCCATGCCTTGCACATGCAAAGCGAGCACTATACCATTTGAAATGCACTTGGCATATAGCATAACTACGAATGCTATTTGGCTAATTTAAAGAAATGCAATAACAGGAAGAAAAATGGATGTTACTCTTGGCACTTAAAATATGTAAAACATACTTAGAAGATTATGATGCCTATAATCAACTACATTAGATCTTACCGGCTTTAAATCGTCTTTCCAGTTTGATGGTGTGAGATTGAGGAAATTTCTAAATATTGTTTAAGGAAAAAGATGGGTATAATGTGTTATAGTTGATTGCGATATAGAGGGTTATGAGAAAGTGTTAGAGGATGGTTTGTTCATATTTGCATGATTACATATGGAAGCTTAAATTTTGACTGCTCTGTTATTGCACTTTTGAACTAGGATGTGCATTCTTTGGCATATTCTGGAAAGTTGAATAAAAGAAAGACAAAAATGTGCACAATATTGAACTACTTTATTTTGAGAAAACTCAGTTTAAATTAATTTGAGATGTTTATGGAGGGAAGTTTCTCTGTCACGGACCAACTCCCACCCAAGCCACAACGGCGCCGAACACTACTTGCTAGGCAAGCCAACAGTCACACAATAATTATAAATTTGATAAAACATGATTTAATAAACTCAACAGCATAAATATCATGAAATAACTAAGATAGCAACAACAAAACTACTACAATCATCCCAATGATCTGGTGTCTATAAGTACATAAGCACTATTAAATATCAAAATACAAAACCAATTCCTCAATACAACTATCTGGATAATCGAACAGTAAAAAAGGAAATAAATGAAAGAGAACTTCAAGGTCTACGAACGTAATAGCAGCTACCTCGTAGTCTCTCAAGTACTGGTACCAGCACAGCTCTAGTAATCACCACGCCCGGAAGTACCTGGATCTGCACACGAAGTGCAGAGTGTAGTATGAGTACAACCGATCCCATGTACTCAATAAGTAACAAACCTAACCTTGGGATGGAAGTAGTGACGAGATCGAATGAAATAGTCAGAGACCAGTATCAATAATTAATAATAGTTCAGGATAAAATGATGGCAGTAACAATAAATAACTCAAAGAAATTATCATATTCGACTTGTTCACATTACAGGAATCTAGACATGCTTTCAAGTATAACAGTTACATCCCAACACGGATAAGAATATTTTATTTATCAGCTAGCATAAGGAAAGTACATCTCTATGCCTACATGTCAATATGCATGTAAAGTTAAATGATTTCACAGTGATATCCTCAAGTACTCTCACTCTCAGTATACTCAAAGTGCCTGACTCACAAGCCCACTTAATCACACATACACAATCCCTCTGCACTGTACAAGGGTCTGACATCAATGCCCTTCACCAAAGCACGTGTATATATCACTGTGCTTGCGCTCACTGCTGGCATGTCAGACTTTGGAGGGGTGGATCCTGCCCAAGAACTAATCATATGCCAATATGGCCTGCTGCAGCGTGTAACCCGATCTAAATAACAATAAAGCCAATATGGCCTGTTGCGGCATACAATTCGATCCAAATAACATTCTCAACACGGCTCAAAGGCCCAACTCACTCATCAACCTCTCAAGTCTCAAAGGCTCACAATCTCGTATCACTTGGCCCAAATAGTATCACATATGGAAAAACATAACAGCATGTGATGTAACAATGAATAATGTACAGAGACTGAGATATGATATGCAAATGAGAATCACGACTGAGTGTATAACTACAGTTAAGTCAGATAGCTCAAACAACATAAATAGCCCCATTAGGTCTAAACCAAGTAACCACATAGCCTAAACATGATTTCTAACATGAAACATAGCTCAGATAATCCAACAAGTAGGGAAAACATGGATATAACAAGGTATAATAGTAAAAAAGTCTAAAGGTCAACTCGAATCATGATTACTCCAGTGCACGCACACATGTCGTTATATAGCATGTGCGCCACCCCAACACATCACCAATAACATATTTTTCTTGGATAATTACCCTCAAATCCAAGTTTAGATATGTTAGTTACCTCAAAATGCGCAAATCAATAATCCAAAATGCCCTTCCCAAGTGAATCGGCCTCCGAACGACTCGAATCTAGCTAAAATAACATAATATCATCAATAAAATCCATCGGTAACAATTGCAAATGATAAAGCTAAGGTCTTGAATCAAATATGCAAAGTCAACCCAAAAGGTCAACCCCGGGCTCGCAACCTGGAACCCGATAAAATTTACAGATTCCGAACACCCATTCAATTACGAATCCAACCATACTAATTTCATCCACAAATCGACCCCCAAATCACCAAATCTCACTCTCCAATATCATAGCCAAAAATTCCCAAATTCCAC
>AWOL01S0057576.1:58813-69336 GCA_000715115.1 Nicotiana otophora
TAGCATGTGCGCCACCCCAACACATCACCAATAACATATTTTCCTTGGATAATTACCCTCAAATCCAAGTTTAGATATGTTAGTTACCTCAAAATGCGCAAATCAATAATCCAAAATGCCCTTCCCAAGTGAATCGGCCTCCGAACGACTCGAATCTAGCTAAAATAACATAATATCATCAATAAAATCCATCGGTAACAATTGCAAATGATAAAGCTAAGGTCTTGAATCAAATATGCAAAGTCAACCCAAAAGGTCAACCCCGGGCTCGCAACCTGGAACCCGATAAAATTTACAGATTCCGAACACCCATTCAATTACGAATCCAACCATACTAATTTCATCCACAAATCGACCCCCAAATCACCAAATCTCACTCTCCAATATCATAGCCAAAAATTCCCAAATTTCACCTCAAATGCACATAAACTAGGTGTAATAATTAATGGGTAATCAATATCTATCATTAAAATTGAATAACCTTTACTTACCTCTTTAATTATGGTGAAAAGTACTCCAAATATCGCACTTAGTCGAGCTTCACAACTCCCAAAATAAAAAAAAAATTGAAACCCTTGATTATAAAATCTGTCCAGTGATCCTACATCTGCGGCCCCCAAAATCGCACCTGCGATATTGCTTTTTTAATCAAAACCACGCTTCTACGAACTCAACTTAAATCCTAAAATACTGCTTCTGCGGTCAGGTTCCCGCATTTGTGCACCCGCTCCTACAGTAAGTCTTCCTCACTAGTGGTTCCTGATCCTTCAGCCACATTTTGCCTCTACAGTTCCTTCCTCGTAGAAGCGCCTCCGCTTCTGCGGAAACATGCATGCATCTGCGATTTCCCTACTTCCATCCAACTGTGTATCTGCGAACCTTTGCGCACATCTGCGTATCCGCATCTGCGGACTCCTTTCGCATCTGTAAACCGAACTTAGTCCATCCTTCCTCCGCTTCTGCGTTCAAGCTGCCGCTTTTGCGGCCTCGCACCTGCGGCAAAACCATCTCAATTACGAATGCATCAGTACCAAAAATTTCAGCCATCCCTATAGTGCAAACATGTTCCACCAACCATCCGAATCACATCCGAGGCCCCTGGGATCCCATCCAAACATACTAACAAGTCCTAAAACACAATATTGACCTACTTGAAGTCTCAAATCACATCAAACAACATCAAACCCATGAATCGCACTCCAATTCAAGCCCAATGAAATTAATGAACTTCCAACTTCTAAAACTCATGTCGAACCATATCAAATCTACTCTGAATGATCTCAAAGTTTTCACACTAGTCCCAAATGTCACAACGGACCTATTCCAACTCCCGGAACCAAAATCCAAACCCGATATCAACAAAGTCAATTCTCGATCAAACCTCTCAACCTTTCAAACTTTTAACTTTCTAACTTTTGCCAAAAAATATAAAATCAACATCTGGACATACGCCTAAGTCCAAAATCAGCATACAAAACTATTGGAATCATCAAAACACCATTCCGGAGTTGTCTACATAGAAGTCAAATTTTGGTCAACTCTTTCAACTTAAGTTTCTAACCTTGGGACTAAGTATCCCAATTCACTCTGAGATGTCTCCGAAATAAATACAACCATCCCGGCAAGTCACATAACCACAAATAAACATATAAGAGGCAATAAATAGGGGAATGGGGCTACAATACACAAAATGACATGCCGGATCATTATATTCTCCCCCTCTTAAACAACACTTTATCCTCGAACGGGTCTAGAATCATACCTGGGGTCTCAATTAAGAGAGGACATCTTATCCACATATCATGATCGATCTCCCAAGTAGCCTCCTCGACTGGTTGAACTCTCCAATGCACCTTCACTGACACTATATTCTTTGACCTCAACTTCTGAACCTGTCAACGCAAAATGGCCAACGACTCTACATCATAAGTCAAATCCCCATCTAATTGCACTGTGCTGAAGTCCAAAACATGTGACAGGTCATCATAATCCCTTCGGTGTAAGGCCCCGTAAAATTTTGCCAAGGAATTTAAGGTTTCGTGGTGCCGAAGTAGGCCTTTGTGTTTGAGAATTGTACGCACTTTTTGGGTTGAAGAATGCACTGAGGAGTTGATGGAACTTTTTGGCAGAAGAAGGCAATTCCGCGGTCAGTTTTGCGACCACAAACCACTCAGCGGTCCGCAAACCCATCGCAGAGTTGAGCAAAACAATGGTTGATTTTTATGGTCATTTTGCGGTCCATTCTGCGACCGCATATCCATTTCGCGGTCCGCATTTTCCATCACATATTTGGCATGAAGAATTTTGTTGGATGATTCTGCGGCCGCATAAGTGGTCTGCGCACCGCAGACCTGTCACAGGCCGGTCCAAACCAGCCCAGTTCTTGGCATCATTTTTGCAACCCATTTTGCGGGTCGCACATCTGTTATGTGGTTCATTCTGCGACCGCAGACCTGCATTCGGAGGGTCCATTTTCCTATTTTTATAATCTGACCCCATTTCGATAAATAGCCTTAGGGGCTCATTTTGAAACAAATGTCTGGTAACTTTAGAGAGAGGTAAGAGTATTTTAGAGAGAGAATGGGAAGGCCTAACATTCTAAGCACCCATTCTTGCACAAATCTTCAAGAATCAAGGAAGTCACTCACTAGACCACCATCTATCCGAGTAAGTTCCTGTCCTATACCACCCATGCAAGTTATTTTAGGGTCTAAGTATATTGTGGGGGTTGGAAACAGGCCATGCATGTGACAATAGGTTGTAGTATGCGGGATTAATGAACTATTTTGGTTAGTTTCTTGTTGAAATTGGTTGAGGGAGGAAGGGATTACCATTGTAGAGCTTTATAGTCTATTTGGCATACTAGGTGTTTGACAAAATTCCTAAGAGAGTTACACCATGAGAATCCTTCTAATTATTATCTGATTTTCACTATCTTCCTATAGATTGTTATTGCTAAAAGTGTTGGGACGTTGTTGTAACTTAAGGAAAGCTCAAACAAGGTATGTTGGCTAAACTTCTCTCTTAGAATCGAATTTTATGATGTTCCCGTAAGTTTCAAGTATGGTTGGCCAAGTTCCTAATTCCCATGTTCTGAGTTATTTCGTACAAATGTTACTATTCCAAATAAACTTGTGTTGAAATATATATACTAGATATGTATACCGAATGCTCCTATTGTATTGTTCTCTCCTTCGGGAATGTATTCAAATATGACCAATGTGTCGGAATGTTATGATTTCAATCATGTCTTAAATTGAAAATTGTTATGCCCAATTGTGAAAGAAAACTCAATGCGCCTAAGACCCCTATTGCTCATATTCATTCTTAAGGACTTGATCCCAAATGCTCTTATTGTTGATGACCTACAAATATGCTTGAAAGTAAAAGAACTAAAGTGGGATATAAAACGTGGCCATGGTTGTTGTAGCTAGTGCATTTGATTTGAAGTCGTGTTTAAATCGTAAATCACCATGCCCTCCTTTATAAATATTTCCAATGTAATTTGAGTGCAAAACAAAAAAAGATGTTTTTGGGAGTATCATTAGCAAACCGAGGAAGGGTTGGGTCATATGGACCACACCCGAAACTACACGTGTCGGTGTAGGGGTGGATTATGATTATTCCCCTTATTTGGGATGAGATTGAAATATTTGTGTGATTGTGATTATTCCCCTTAATTGGGATGAGATTAATATTAGTTGTGAATTGGAAAGTCAACCCACACGGAATATGTGGGAAGGCGGCCTAGCCGATCGGGTGAAGATCGGACGCCATGTTGTGCACATAGTAGTACTACTCTTGGTAACACCTTTTTTTCGCATCACATGTCAAACCACATTGTTCGTGGAGAGATGGCCTAGCCGATCGGGCGTGATCGGACTCCGTACTAAAAACACGATAGTATATCCGTACTAATGATCTCCCAACCAAATATATATATATTAGTTTCATATTTTGAAAATTATTATGCTTTAACTGGGCATTTGGATATTGTTAATGGTGACTTGTTGTTTCTATGGTTTTCCCTTTCTTATATTGGCATTCTATTTTGAAAGAGGGCATGTAGCTTTACATACTAGTACTATTCTATATGTACTAACGTCCCTTTTGTAGGGGGCGCTGCATCTTCAATGGATACAGGTGGTTCGTCAGCGAGCGGTTTTGATCCTCGTTAGCAGTTACTCTCTATTTAGCAAATTTTGGTGAGCCATACTCTGTTCCGGGCTTCATGTCATTTGACGTTGTACTTTATGTTTTGAGATATAGCCGGGGCCTTGTCGCCGGCACTTTCATACTACTCTTTTGTTGTACTTAGAGGCTTCGTAGACAGGTTGTGGGTGGTGTTTGATATTGGGAATTAAACTTGTAAGTGTTGGTATTGGGGAAAACATGTTTTTCATCATATCTATAAACTTGTAATATTTTGGAAATCATAACTGAATATTCTTTAGTAATGGAAAAAGAATGTGGAACACTTGAATCTTCTCATGTCTATCACTTGTACTGATTCTTATAATTTTAATGGGCAAGGTTGGGTAGAAGGCATCTAGCAGGCTTGCTTAACCGGGGTATCTCGGTTGAGTGTCGATCGCGCTCCCCGAGGTCGGGGCGTGCCATTCAGAGCATCAAAACGTGAAATATTGGGTGAACACCCGATAGACTAGGTGGCAAGGCAAGTCTGTAGGCCACCTCTCCAACTCTCTCAAGCACCTCGAAAGGACCAATATACCTAGGGCTCAACTTGCCCTTCTATCACGAACCTTCCTATCAGCATAACTCTTATGACTGGACTGTGTTGTACGGAGCCGCTCGTGGATCAACTTCATCTTATCCAAGGCATCACGAACTAAGTCAGTGCCCAACAACCTAGCCTCCCCAGGCTCAAAACAACCAACCGGAGACCGATAACTCCTCCTACACAAGGCCTCATAAGGATCCACCTGGATACTCGACTGAAAGGTGTTGTTGTAGGCGAACTCTGCTAACAGAAGAAACTGATCCCATGAACCTTCGAAATCCATACCACAGGCACGTAACATATCCTCCAAGATTTGAATAGTGCGTTCGGACTGCCCGTCGATCTGAGGATGGAATGTTGTACTCAGCTCTACCCGTGTTCCCAACACTCGCTACACTGCTCTCCAAAACTGCAATGTGAATTATGTGCCTCAGTCAGAAATGATGGGAATGGGCATGCCATGCAAGCGGATAATATCCCGGATGTAAATCTGAGCCAACCACTATGAAGAATAGGAATTCATCACCTGAATGAAGTGTGCGGACTTAGTCAACCGGTCCACAATAACCCAGACTGCGTCATGTTTCTTTTAATTTTGTGGTAATCCTACCACAAAATCCATAGTGACGCGCTCCCAGTTCCACTCCGGTATCTCTAATCTCTGAATCAACCCTCCTGGTTTCTGATGCTCATACTTTACCTGTTGATAATTCAAAGACCGAGAGATATAAGCAACAATATCTTTCTTCATTCTTCGCTACCAATAGTGCTATTTCAAGTTACGGTACATCTTTGTGACACCTTTTTGAACGGAATAGTGCGAGCTATGAGCCTCCTCAAGGATCAAATCTCTCAACCCATCAACATTTGGAACAGTAATCCGACCTTGAAGCCACATAACACCATCATCACCAATCATAACCTCCTTAGCACCACCCTGTTGCATCATGTCCTTCAACACCAACAAGTGAGGATCATCAAACTAGCGAGCCTTGATACGCTCCAACAAGGATGACTGTGCCACAACGCAAGCAAGAAACTGGCTAGGCTCCGAAACATCCAATCTCACAAATAATGTAAGTTAATCATGTTAACTTGGAGGTTACAAATACTTAAGATTATGAATACCAAGTACCAAGAGGGTTGGAAGGCTTAGAAGCTAAACAAATTGAAGAAAATAAGTTTCGTCGAAAGTCGACAAGTTAGAAATATTATAACATGTACTTTTGGGGTGATACTAGGGTTCTTAACATTATAAGGAGGTTATGTTATGATTTATTTTAGTCGTATGATAGTCGAGTGTTATGTTTCGAAGTCAAGCGAGTTATGGCACAAAGGTTGGCAAAGGTCATCACAAGTTACATTCATAAATGTGTTGAATATTAGGTCAAATGTAGGTGAGCTTTTCTCCCAATATACTTGGAACTATAGGGTGATCTACCTACCAAATTCAATATCTACGAGTCTAGTTTCTAACGCATTAAACCATTTATCGATAAGCCATCGGAGAAGAGTGATATTCACATTTTTGCGAGACTGCACAAGTAGTTTCCAATGGGACCCACTTAGGCGGTGGCCAACCTACTTCACTTTAAAAACGATTTGGACGACCTTTAATTCTCATTTTTCGACCCCACCTTGTCCCTATACTCCTCCTAACCCTCCTAAACAGATACCATAAGGGTTTGAAGTGATTCCAAAGTGATTACACCATATTTCAACATTAAAAGTTAGTTTTAGTGAAGAACAACACCTCTTGGAGGTTGTGATGTCATTGAGAATAATTGTGGGGTGAGTTTGGATGCAATTTCAAGTTTTTGCTACTACCTAAGGTGAGTATAACAGCCTACTAATTTTACTTAAGCTTGCTTGTATGTTGGTTAAGTTGTTAGGATGATAAACTACAAGATAATACTTGGATTAGCTTGAGATGTTGTTGTTCTTGATGGATTGATTTAAAAGTTGCTCTTATGAACTTTAAGTGGCTGGAAACTATGGAAGATAAGTTGGCTATGATATTGTTAGTATGATTATGTTGGTTTACATGTCAATCTTGTTGAGGAAATTGATAACTAGAAAAGGAAATGGCTATATAGCAATTGGAAGTTGTCGACAGTGATATTATATCATGTTGGGCTATTTGGGGTAATTTTAAAATTGAGTACAAGGTTGGAAATCCTTTAAAAGGTATTGGTTATTATACTGAATATATTACAAATTTCAAGAATGAATGATAATGGGGTTGAAGGGTGCTAAAGGGCGATGATTTGTTAATGAAATATTTTGTACACTATTGTTGATGTTGTTCTTATTGAATTGATCTGGTCTTTGTTGTTGGTATATGGTATTGGAGGAGGCCCTTTTTACAGGGGAGATGCTGCCCAAATTTACATAAACGAGCTACTAGTTTAAGTTGCGGACTTAGCCTTTACTCACCACTGATTTTGAATCTCCTTATGCTATGGTAGATTGAGTTGAGTTGTTAAAGAATTGCTTGGAAGGTATTAAGGACTCAATGGAGTTAAGGTATGTTAAGGCTAAACCTTTCCTTCATTTTGGCATGATCCCGTAGCTACATGTGTTTGATAACGAGACATAAAGAGAAGTTCATATTCCTGAATTTATGTACATTATCCTAGTTTCATAAGTTACAGTATTTTCACTTATCGGGACTTTATATTTCGTTAAGTATTGTCTTCTTCCAATCAAGAGAGAAAAGGGTCTATATATATATACAGTATTACACACCATCGAGCTATAATCGGTGGGCAGCCCCTTTGAACAACCTTTGATCAGATGGTAAGTTATATACGAGCCTACTGTGGCCGAGCACCTATGAGCAAGCCCAGAATAGCAAAGATACAGAGCCTAGTATGGCTGAACGCCTATGAGCGAGCCTACTACGGTAGAGCAGTTATACGTACCGAGATTTATAGGGTCGGACAGCTATTTTACTTACTATATTGAGAGAGTTGAGTCAGTAACAGTAGGTAAGCATATCTTCAGATTATCTTTGACTCCTAGTTACTTTTAGTTATTATATTATCAGCTCAGTTTCAACTTTTAGTTAATATGTTGCCTTACATACTCGGTACATTATTTAATATTGACGTCCCTTTTGTCGGGGATGCTGCATTTCATGCCTACAGGTCCTGATAGACAGCTGGATAGACCTTCCCAGTAGAAAGAGTCAAACATCAGCTTGGTTGGCAAGCTCCACTTCCTATTGCTGGTTATAGACATTCACGGTGACCTTGTCGGCCTTGATTTGTAAGGTAGGCCTCATCGGCCTAAGTTGAGGGTTACCTCTCCATAGTTCAGAGTTATATAGCGGTACGCTCGGGCCAAATATGGCACCGGGTGCCGGCCACGCCTCCCCGGGTTTAGGGTATGACATGACATCACCAGAAACTCATTGTGACCATAGTGGGTCCTGAAAGTTATCTTCAGAATATCTGAATCTCGGATCTTCAACTGATGATACCCCGACCTCAAAGGAATCTTCGAGAACACTCTAGCACCCTGAAGTTGATCAAATAAGTCGTCAATACACGGGAATGGGTACTTGTTCTTAATAGTAACCTTGTTCAGTTACCTATAGTCAATACACATCCCCATGTGCCATCCTTCTTCCTCACAAATAGAACCGGTGCACCCCAAGGTGACACACTAGGCCTGATGTAGCCCTTATCAAGTAGCTCCTGCAACTGCTCTTTCAACTCCTTCAACTTTATAGGTGTTATGTGATTTGGTGAAATAGATATGGGTTGAGTGCCCAGCACCGGATCAATACCAAAATTGATATCCTTGTTATGTGACATGCCTGGAAGGACTGCTGGAAACACATCTGGGAAGTCTCTCACTATCGGGACAGACTCGATGGTAGAAGTATCAGCAATAACATCCCTCATAAAGGCCAAGTACACCAAATATCCCTTCTCAACAATCCGTTGATCCTTCAAATGTGAAATCACTCTAGTAGGGACATAATCCAGGGAGCCTCTCCAGTGTAACCTCGACACCCCCCTTAGCGTGAGAATCGAGAATAGCGTGACATGGCGACAACCAATACATGCCCAAAATCACGTCAAAATCAACCATGCTAAGCAGTAAAATATCCAACTCTGGTCTCACAACCCCTGATGGTCACCACACACGACCGATACACACGATCCACAACAATAAAATCCCCCATATATATATATATATATATGTACAGGCATAACTAAAGAGTCACAACGCATATCCAAATAACGAGCAAAGTACGATGACACATATGAATAAGTGGAACCAGGGTCAAATAATACTGAAGCATCTCTATGGCACAGTGAAACAATAACTGTGATCACATCATCGGAAGCAACTGNCAGAATATCTGAATCCCGGATCTTCAACTGATGATACCCCGACCTCAAAGGAATCTTCGAGAACACTCTAGCACCCTGAAGTTGATCAAATAAGTCGTCAATACACGGCAATGGGTACTTGTTCTTAATAGTAACCTTGTTCAGCTACCTATAGTCAATACGCATCCCTATGTGCCATCCTTCTTCCTCACAAATAGAACCGGTGCACCCCAAGGTGACACACTAGGCCTGATGTAGCCCTTATCAAGTAGCTCCTGCAACTGCTCTTTCAACTCCTTCAACTTTATAGGTGTTATGTGATTTGGTGAAATAGATATGGGTTGAGTGCCCAGCACCGGATCAATACCAAAATTGATATCCTTGTTATGTGACATGCCTGGAAGGACTGCTGGAAACACATCTGGGAAGTCTCTCACTATCGGGACAGACTCGATGGTAGAAGTATCAGCAATAACATCCCTCATAAAGGCCAAGTACACCAAATATCCCTTCTCAACAATCCGTTGATCCTTCAAATGTGAAATCACTCTAGTAGGGACATAATCCAGGGAGCCTCTCCAGTGTAACCTCGACACCCCCCTTAGCGTGAGAATCGAGAATAGCGTGACATGGCGACAACCAATACATGCCCAAAATCACGTCAAAATCAACCATGCTAAGCAGTAAAATATCCAACTCTAATCTCACAACCCCCGATGGTCACCACACACGACCGATACACACGATCCACAACAATAAAATCCCCCATATATATATATATATATATATATATGTACAGGCATAACTAAAGAATCACAAGGCATATCCAAATAACAAGCAAAGTACGATGACACATATGAATAAGTGGAACCAGGGTCAAATAATACTGAAGCATCTCTATGGCACAGTGAAACAATAACTGTGATCACATCATCGGAAGCAACTGGTCTGGAGGGAAAAGCATAGCATCGAGCCTGACCACCACTTGATCAACCTCCCTCTCTAGGGAGACCTCGAACTACCAGAGTTCCACCCCGAGATGGCTGAGCGGGTGGTGTAGCAATTGGTCCGGGAGTCATAGCCTGACCTCTCTGTTGTACGGGACCTCTAATAAAATGGGGGCAAAACCTCCTCACATGCCCCAACTCCCCACACTCGTAGCAACCTCGACCTAGGGATAACTGTGGGGCCTGAACCGGACCTTGAGAACTAGAATAACCACTGGAAGAATCGGGTACTAACGAACCCTAAATTGATAGAGCACGGTACGAACTCTGANACAGTGAAACAATAACTGTGATCACAGCATCGGAAGCAACTGCCTCCGGTCTGGAGGGAAAAGCATAGCATCGAGCCTGACCACCACTTGATCGACCTCCCTCTCTAGGGAGACCTCGAACTACCAGAGTTCCACCCCGAGATGGCTGAGCGGGTGG
>AWOL01S0057579.1:0-12279 GCA_000715115.1 Nicotiana otophora
GCGCGCGGAGCACTGGCTGTGCGTGCGGCGTAGTTGGCAACATGATGGTTTGTGTGCGCGGCACTGTCGGTACGTGCGGCACAGATGGCATTTGCCAGCCGCTGGGCACTGGCACTGATTATCGGTGGGGCGACAGAGGCGCATGCTCGCTTGTCACTTGGCGCTGCCGAGACCACGGGGCCGACCGTGGCGTTAGGCATTGAGAGGCTTGCCGGGACGCCACGGGGCGCGTCCAAGGGGTCATGGGTCGATGATGGAAAGCAGCCCATGACAGTAGTCATGGCGATCAAAACTTCAAGTGGGTGAAGTCATATTCAAACAAACAAGGCGACACTGATTTGGGTGCAGTCGAGATTACTGACAGCATTGGCAGTGCTTCAAGGACTTTGATGGCTATTAAATAGGTAGTGATTAAAAATTTCATATTACCTTATAATATCTAAGTAACTTCACTAACCGCCTATCTTTTTTTATGCAGCCAAACGGTGTCGATAGTTCGATAGCGTCACACCAAAGCAAGCCACAAGGTAGTAGTAAATCTGTAGCATAGCCAGACTCGAGGAAATCACTTCCAACATCTAAGTAAGACCTAGAGGCGACTTCCATTCCTAATCATGGAGGAGAATTTGGGCCTAATTTTCACCAATGATCGCACCACTAATGTCTATCTTTGACGGAAGAAAGGTTGTCTTGACTCTTCTCAAGAATTTCATCTTGAATGCGTGGGCTAAAATTCATGCCAATCTCTCCGATCTTGCTGCAGATAGTGCTTCTGCTCTTCTATTCGAGATCCAAGTGATTCTTGAGGAGATGGATGGTAAGGGTGAGGATATTTCCCCTCTAAAAGACCTATTAATGTCTTTCTTTGAGCTCTACACTTTATATGACCAAGCACGATCAACTCTTTCTGATAAGGTTGTGGACGTTAAAAAATCAAAGTCATTTTTAAAAGCCAAGGAACACCTTGATCTTGTCTTGACTGAAAAGGGGAGAAGGTCAAGAAATTTTCTGCCACCAGTCAGTCTCTCAAAGAGGCCAAGGAGAAAGTGAGACAGTTAAGAGCTCTCCGAGATGCTACCAAAAAAGAGGTTGAAGAAATTGAATCTAGAGTCTCATCTGCTGAAGAGGAGTACCGTAGATGTTCTAATTTTTCCTTGGAGAGATGACTTGGCCGATGTGGAGACGAAGAAACAACACTTAGAGGCCTCCATTAAAGATTTAGTTAATTACAAGTTATGTTTAGATTAGCCTACATAGAATATTTTATTTGTATATTGTTTTCTTGCATTTGATTTAACTAGCAGATATTCTTAGAGACGAAAACTCTTTTTTATTTATTTTATATCACATGTTTTCATTGATATCTCTTTTTTTCCCTTTGCAGTTCAATATCAATATTTACTTGCTTAGCATGATGTATTGACATCCACAAATAGAACTTGGCTTTCTTTTAAATAGCGTCATCGTTCATGTCTCGAAGTTCTTTGTATTTGAATATACATCCTCCCTTTCCTTTGAAGATAATATTGTTCATCACCTTTGTATCTTTGTGGTAATAAGTATATATCTCAAAGTGAGAACGTCAAAAATATAACCCATTTGATTTCTTACAAACTAAACTTTAAAATCTAAGACATATCCAAAATTCAGAATCAAACACCTTCAGAATCGCCTCGGGTAATATTTTGAAACCAACTTTATATTCCACCACGTTGACAATTTTAGATTTGCGCAATCTCACTAAAAAATTGATATCTTGGTGTAGAAATGTCAAAATCACAAACTATTTACTTTCTTGAAAACTAGACTTCAAAATCTAGAATATATCCAAAATTCGGAATCAAACACCTTCAGAATTTTCCCACGTAATATTTTGAAACCAACTTTACATTCCACCATGTTGACAATTTTAGATTTGTGCAGTCTCACCAAACAATTCATATCTTGGTGTAGAAACGTCGAAATTACGAACCCGTTTAATTTTTTGAAAACTAGACTTCACCAAAATTTCCAGTCAAACACCTTCAGGATCGTCCCTGACAATATTTTGAAATCAACTTTAGATTTCGGCGCGTTGATAATTTCGGATTTGTGCAGCTTCACCAAAAAAGTTATATCTTGATGTTGAAATGTCGAAATTAAGAACCGTTTGATTTATCAGAAACTAGAATTCAAAATTCAAGACATATCAAAATTTAAAATTGAATTCCTCCGGGATAGTTC
Source organism: Nicotiana otophora (assembly GCA_000715115.1). Classification (NCBI taxonomy): domain Eukaryota; kingdom Viridiplantae; phylum Streptophyta; class Magnoliopsida; order Solanales; family Solanaceae; genus Nicotiana; species Nicotiana otophora. The sequence goes on from AWOL01S0057579.1 coordinate 2,224, forward strand.
TAGGAAATACTTTAAGTTTTACCTTCGCATTTATCCACATTGTGATTTTTAGTTTTGAGCGCTTTTGCCCAAAAAGGTAATACCTTGACATAGAAGTACCATTAAATCAAGAACCATTTTAATTAGAGACGTTATGGATTTTACGGATTCGACTTCTGTACTTGGCGGTCTTTTGAAGACTTCCACTCGAAAAATGGAGACCTTAAAATTTTAACTTTAAGATTTCTCCTCCTTTAAGATGACTATAACCATCCCCTCAGAGATAATAATCTACTATCGAGCCTATAGACTTGCCCACATGAGCCATCCCTTTTGATAAGTTAAAAGATACATGTTTAGGTGCCAACAAGTAGATTTTATTCCGTCATGCCTTACTTGAACGGGGTTAGGGGAGATATATATTTTTTTAACTCATGCGACTGAACTTAGAATGAAACTCTAAGATGCCTACGTACCTTGGTGAATATGATCAAGTCATACCATAGTTCAGAATTGGTGAGTTTTTTTTAATGTCCTAACTTTTGCCTAGGCTGCTTCTTTTGAAGTTTTCAACCTAGCAGGCCCTTCTTTTTTGTTGAGCCTTACATAGTTTATACTCTTGCGGGCCAGGAGTAATATGCAGTTTATGATCTTGAGTTAAGGGTGTTGCAACTTCAAGGATAATACTTCTTTAAGAATTTTTCATTGATAGGGCCGATTCTCATGTCATCTGCATCAACCAGCTTGTAGGCAACCACTTGAATAAGCTTCTTGCAAGATATATGGCCCATCCCATTTTGAAGTGAACTTCCCTACGAGTTTATGGGAAGTAATAATGGATTTTCTTATGGCAAGGACTTGATCTCCTACTTGAAAGGATCTTGGGTGTACTCTTTTATATTAAAGGCGCGAGACAATCCAGCCTGATAACACTCAAGACTCTATTGAGCTTCCAACCTCTTCTCATCAAGCGCCTCCAACTCTGCTAATAGAAGTCGAGTATTTTATTCATCAGTGATCCCTTCTTGAATATCTAATCATAATAATGGTATTTGACGCTCGAATGAAAAAACGGCTTCGACTCCATAGAGGAGTGAATAAGGGTTCGCTTGTGTTGGTGTGCGGTGAGTTCTTCTATATGTCCACAGAGCTTCTTACGGTCATGCCAATCTCGTCTGGATTTGGAGACAACTTTCTTTAACAAGTGGCATAGAGTTTTGTTAAATGCCTGAGCTAGATCGTTGGCGGCAAGATTGTACATCGTAGAGTTACGTTGCTTGAACCAAAGAAATCACAAATCTTGTTCATCAACCTGTTGTCGAATGACTTGCCATTATCCAATATTATGTAACGAGGAATGCCAAAGCGATAGATTATGTTTACTCGGATGAAACTTGCAACATTTTCCTTCTTTACTTCGTTAAGAGAAACAACTTCAGCCCATTTTGAGAAGTAGTTAGTTGCAGCCAAGATGTATAAGTGCCTACCAGAGGACTTTGACAGTGGTCCAACAACATCCAATCCCAAGCGTCAAATGTCCAGGATGCAAGAGTTGGGTGCAACACTTCGGAAGGCTGATGAATAAAATTTGCGTGTAACTGGCAAGTCTTGCATCTTCGAGCGTAGTCCAAGCAATCTTTTACCATCGTTGGCCAATAATATCCCATCATTTTAATATGAAAGTGGAGCTTTGGTCGAGATTGGTGTGACCCACGTACCTTAGAATGTGCTCCTTCTAAAGCTTGGAGTACTTCATCTTCCCCTAAGCATTGCAAGAGTACTCCCTCCAATGATCTTTTATATAGAGCATTTTTGTAGTAAAGGAAACGAGGTGAACGACGACGGATTTCAGTCCTTCTCCTCAGATTTTCTGGAAGTATCCCGTAGCTTAATAATCAATGATGGGTTATCTCCATTCTTCCTTTTAGCTTCATAAACAACGACAAGATGCTTGAGTTCATTTTCTTCACTTTCACCCTCATTTGGCAGTGGTACAACTCTTTTTGGCAGATAGTAACTTGCGCTTGATCAGGCAGGGTTAACGATAAATCTAAGGCAGCTAAAGAATCAACCTTCTTGTTTTATTTCCTAGGTACATGTTGAACAGTCACATCACCGACCCACCCCATTAAATTTTTAGCATAATCATGATATGTGCATAGTTCAAGTTTCTTGACCTCGTAACTATTTAAAAGCTGGTTGATCGCTAACTGAGAGTCACCAAAGACTTGCAATTGTAACTGCTTCATTTCGACAGCTATTTCAAGCACAAGTATAAATGCTTGATACTCAACAACGTTGTTGGAGCAGAGTTGCGCCAATGTAAAAGAGTAGGTCAAGACCTCACCTTGAGAAGTGACAAATACTACGCCAGCACCAGCTCCTCCGCGATGTGCAGCACCATTAAAGTACATCTTCCATGGAGGTTGAACTTCAATGACCAGTGCGTCTTCATCATGTAGTTCGTCAGTTAGCTCCCAATCATCAAGTATAGGGTGATCTTCCATGGAAGTCCACTAATGCTTGTCCATTTATAGCCTTTTGAGGGATGTACACAATTTCAAATTGTTGAAACTAGAGGTACCACCTTGCTAGTCGATCACTAAGGACAAGTTTTGACATTACGAACTTGGTGGGATTTGCTCAAGAAACAAGACGAACGACATGAGCTTGAAAGTAGTGCTTCAACTTTTGGATTGGAAAGACTAGCGCCAAACATAACTTAGTCGCACTTGAAAGGAACGCCTTTTTTCATGAGGTGACTGAATGGTTGGGACCTCCCATCTAGGTTTGAGATGAATCTCCCAAGGTATACTAGCTTTCTTTACAGATTTTATCAATTCATGAATATCCCGAGGCTCGGGCATTTTCAAAATGGCATCCACTTTGGCTTGATCAATTTCGATCCCTCGATGTTGGGAACTTTCCAGAAGTAACTCCAAAGGCACATTTCGATGGATTCATCCTAAGTTGGTACCTCCGGAGCAACTCAAACACCATTCTAAAGTCTTTCAAATGGTCACTCTTCTTTCTTGATTTTACCACCAAGTCGTCAACATAATATTCGACATTATTGTGGATAAGGTCATTAAAAATATTCTGCATAGCCTTTTGCTATATAGCACTAGTGTTCTTCAAGCCAAAAGACATTACCTTGCAGCAATAATTACCCTTTGGGGTACGGAATGCAGTAAGCTCTTTATCTTTTGGTGCCATACAAATATGGTTATAGCCTAATGAACTGTCCATGAAAGACATTGCCTCATAACCAGTATTAGCACCAATCATCAGCTCTGGAATAGGAAGCGGGAATTTATATTTGGGACACGCATTGTTGAGATCCCTGAAGTCAACACACACTCGAATCTGGCCATTCTTCTTCCTTACATGGACAATACTTGAAACCCATGTTGGGTATTTAACTTCACGAAGAAATCCAGCTTCGATGAGTTTGTTAACTTCGGTTTCAATCAGGGGAACCAAGTCTAGCCTAAAACGCCTTTGAGCTTGCTTAACATGACGAGTACCATTCTTGACTGCATAGTGATGGACTGCTACTTTGGGATCCAATCCAGACATCTCTTTGTAACTCCAAGCAAAGACAGCCATCAACTCCTTGAGTAACTCGATATAAGTGTTTTATTCATCGACTGCTAGTAAAGTACTTAGGTAAGTAGCCCTTGGTTCTTCATCAGTGCCAAGGTTAACTTCTTTTAAGGCATCAACCGTCATCTTCACCCCTTCTTCAAGTTCAAGGGGAGTATCTTTCGCATCTTCATCTTCTTGAGGATCCCCATCATTGAAAGATATATGGTAACACCAAGAAATATCCTCCAATATTTCGTCAACCTTCATTAGAGATGAAACATATTGCTCGCCTTCTACAGTAACGTGATATGAAGAGCCCACACTTTCTTCATCTTCATCACGTTTCTTGGTGTAGACCATAGTATATGTCGTCACCTTCAGTACCTCTTCAATGAAACAACAAGTTTTGTTTGTCGCCTCATTCTAGAAGGAACCAAACTTTTGAAATCCTTATAGATCTTCTGGATTTTGGGTGAAGCGGGTGTTCTTATGGTTTGATAATTTCTCTGGAACTTGTTCCCTTTTTTAATTTATCCAATCTCTCAAATACGGAAGTCGTCACAGTTGATTTTCCAAGTCGATCAAAGACAAAAGGCTTATTGGAAGTGGAAGGTTCATCTTTCGTAGTGATATGATTATTGCTTGCCCTTCTTATAAAGATGCGAACATGTAGTGGTTTATTCTACCCTAGACCTTCACGTGGTTGCCTTGTAGTAGCTTCTGACAGGAGCTTCCCTAATTTGATGGATCATTGGAATTATATCCAGCTTTTGCAAATAGCTTGTAAGCATTAGGATCAAAGTCTTCATCTGTACGTTTCGTAGGGAGTGCCACATTCTGCGAATGATTTTGGGCCACAAACCCTACAAGTAGCGTTGAGGGCCTTTTTACTACCTCAATTCCTTTGATTGGAAGAGTTAACCCTCTTAGCAAATTGGTTTGGAGATTGGATGATTCACTTTCCTCCTTCTTCGTTTTAGGGACATAGCGGAGCGCAGGAGTTAATTTCTTGCCATAAGACATGGCGTTCCCTCTATGAGATTTATTTGAGTTAGGGTATACCTCCTCAACAACAACTTTGGTTTTGTCGGAAATCACCTCAGCTCTTTCAGTCGTGGACTCATCATTCTTGCCCTTCATGATATCATCAACTTTTAACTCCTTCACAATGCGGTTCTTCAAGTAGAACTTTGCATCGGCGAAGTGTGACTCAGCCTCAGTGAATGGCTTGTCATCAGCAACTATCTTCTTCTCGACTTCACCCTTACAGTACTTCAAACATTGAGGGTAGGTAGATGAAACCACTTTATTCTCATATATCCAAGGCCTTACAAGCAAGAAGTTGTATAAAGTCTTTGCATCGATCATATGCAACCATGCACTTGATTGCATATCTTCAATGGTGATTCCCAACTTGATAGCACCTATGGATCTTTGCCCCCCTTGGTTGAATCCTTAAATCATCATACGACTTTTCGAGAGTTCGTTCATGAGAATACCAAGTTCTTTCACAATGTAATTGGAAATATGTTTACTAAGGATCCTCTATCAACCAAAATTTGATTTACCCTTTCATCGTGCATATAGCCAACCAAGTACAATGGGCGGTCATGAGAAATGTCACCTAGTAGAAGATCATCATTCATGAACGTGACTTTTTCCTCACAAACATTAACTTCTTGAGGAATGGACTCGATGAGCTTTTCCGAAGATAGTGCCAATGGTAGGTCATCACTCTTTTCTTCCCCTTTGCCAACATGGCAACAAAAGGCCTCACTACCATAATGGGAAATCTTCGTGCAGAACCAGCTTGGCAAGAACTGCTCCAAGGTCACTGGATGTCGTGTTTTTTAGGATGGCGCACTTCCACTTTTGCCTTATTCAAATGCTTAACTGGATTTCGTTTCTTTGGTCTTTTTACCATCATTTTCCTTGTTGGTTATTCTATTGATCCTTTTCGTGGGCTCCTTTTGTGGCGCCTACGACGAGTCACCAACGTCCAACCTTCATCATCAGGTTGATCTACTTCGACTTTGTTATTCTCCAATAATTTTTCATCTTTGATTTCTTTTGAAATGCATAGCTCATCTAGACTGAATGAGCCAAAAGTTATAGAGACTTGGTTCGCACTTGCCTTCTCATCTTTAAGCACGAAATTCTTTTCACGGGCCAAGTACATAACCTTTTCCTTAAAAACAAAGCACTTCTCAAGAGGATGACTCACAAGTTGATGATATCTGTAGTAATTTGGGTCATCAATTTTCCCATCTTCATTTGGCCGTTTCATCTCCGAAAGCTCAATGAGCTTTAACTCGAAAAGTTCTTCAAAATTTGCAGGCACATCAGAATCTAGAAATGGATACTCCTTTTCTTGCACTTCTTTTAGAGTCAACTTTCCACTCGACTTATCTTGAAAAGAAGTTGATTTCACACTCTGTTTCTTGTACTTGAAACTTTCTCTTCTAGGAATGACTTGTGAATCAAGCCACACGTCTTCGTCCACAACATGAATCGCGCTACTGAACTTGCACTCCAAGTATTCTATTTTGGTCATGCTCAACTTGAAACCTTTAGACTCCAGGGTGTGCCTCCAAACCTTTAGCGTCTCGTTAACACCACCTCGCGTCTCGTTAATTAGGACAATGTCATCTGCAAATAACATGCACCACGGAATCTCCCCTTGAATGTGATGCGTCAGAGCGTTGATTGCCAGGGCAAACAGAAATCGGGTAAGGACTCACCCCCTGATGCAATCCCATCACAACCGAAAAGTGTTCAGAGGCCCCTCCCACTGTCCTCATCCGAGTCTTAACTCCACCGTACATGTCTTGAATAGCCCTAATGTATGCAACAGGAACACCACTTATCTCCAAACATCTGCAAATAACATGCACCACGGAATCTCCCATTGAATGTGACGCGTCAGAGCGTTGATTGCCAGGGCAAACAAAAATCGGGTAAGGGCTCACCCCTGATGCAATCCCATCACAACCGGAAAGTGTTCGAAGCCCCCTTCCACTGTCCTCATCTGAGTTTTAACTCCACCGTACATGTCTTGAATAGCCCTAATGTATGCAACAGGAATACCACTTACCTCCAAACATCTCCACAACACCTCCCTTGGCACCCTATCGTAAGTCTTCTCTGAGTCGATGAACACTATATGTAAATCCCTCTTCTTCTCCCTATACTGCTCCATCAACCTCCTAACAAGGTGAATGCCTTTTGTAATTGAATGCCCCCGCATAAACCTTCCAGCACCTACAGGTTAATATAGCCTGAGGTGAAACTGGCTTCAATTGAAAAAAAAAGTCTCATACTTTATAATAAACCATAATATTTTCTTTTAAATGTTTCTTAGAAAAATATCCATCTTTCCAATTTGCACGAGTGATGCAAACTAGAACTCTTTTCGGCTGATGAATCTTTTGGAAAGCTTAATGTCGTCAAAGTTGATGTCTTACCTTTTTATCTTTAATACAGTATATATATTCATTTGAGGGGGCGTGGGGAAAGGATTCTTCTAGTTTTGGCACAAATATTCCACAACTTCAATTATTACATCCATTTACAAGCAATCCCATTTGTTTACACTTGAATTAGATAAACCATAAATCATGTGATGGAGACTTGTAGAGGTGAATGTTTGCAAAAAAGGAAAAAAGAGTGGTAGTTCCTTTGCTGTCCCATTGTTTTTTTTTTAATTTTTTTTTATGTTAATAGCAATAACCTAGTCACTATAAATTCCCCTTATAGCACGCAAACATATTTCTATACTTTTAAGCCAAGTTTTGTCAAAAGTGGCAAGAAATTTAACGCCACTCTTCAATTCAAAGCAAGCTGTAAATTCTTATTTTCGCATAAGTAAGGCTAGACTTATTCAAATTCTAACCCACTTCCAACTGGCAAGCATTAATTAGTATTGAGTCCTACCCTCCTTTTTCCTACAATTCTCTTCACCTTTGAAAAAAAATCAAGAATTTCACACTAATGTTGAGTAATACTCCCTCAGTTTTAATTTATGTGAACCTATTTCCTTTTTAATTCGTGTCAAAAAGAATGATCTCTTTTTTTATTTGGAAACAATTTACCTTTATGCAATGATTTATAGCCACACAAAATATATGTGCTTCATTCTACACCACAAGTTAAAAAGTCTTTTTTTTTTTTAACTTCGTGCCCAATCAAATGAGTTCACGTAAATTGAAACGAGTATAATATTATATTAACAAATGCAACGACTGGCTGGCTGTCTGGAGGTGACAAATAGTTTGTGGAATTCGTCGAAGTTGGCTGAAATATAATCATTATTTTAAAAAGATAAGTGCAACTGTTCATTTCTCTACCGTGATGAAGACAGTGGCAGACATAGTTTTGGCCAAAAGTACTTTTGTCAAAACAAAAAAAACAAAAACTTTTGACAAAAAAAAATATTTTTGGCCCAAAAAAAAAGCGGGGTGAAACAGGGTAATAGCGTATAAACAGTAGCTACATGTGGACAACTCATTATCTTTGCCTCGACTTATATACAAATATGGACAAAAATTTGAAAATTATAAATTGGAGGTAACAAAATCAATCCATTTTTTAGTAATCAGTCAAATTTGCTCAAATGTAAACAAGTTGGGTCATGAATTATGATTCGTTTATTTGCTTGACTCCACGGGTTGAACTCGAAATGTTCCATCAATCTATTGGGTCAGAACAGGCATAAATAGTATAAGGGATGCGAGTCAAATGCTAGATTGGGAGTTATATAAATTTGAAAGAACTTAAAATTAGTGGTGTATATAAACCGGGTTGGATTGGATATTATCAAAACCAAACCAATCTTACTTTGTGAAAGTTATAGATAAAATTTTGATAAGTGAATATATATTTCTAAAAATTTTAAAAATTGACAAACATATAATCTATTAAAATATTCTTATGAATTTTTTTTTAGTAACAATGATAGTTATTTTCTTAGTCAATAATTTTTTGTTGATATACACTTTCAAGGTTAACCGAATTTAATAATTAAACATAAAAATCAATATAATACCTAAATAATGATATGTTCTATTTAATTTTAAGTTATCAAAATACCATTTCAAATTCGAAAGAGATATAAGTAACCTTGACATATGAATATGGAAGAACAAAGAGATGATTGATGCATTTCAATAACACTTGATAAGAAAGGCGATACAACCCATTATTTAAAATAAATAAAAATAAATACACTTCATAGTTCTATTAAATATTATATCCCATGAGAGGATCCCAAATATTTCTAGATATCTTTTAAAAGAAAAATTCAATATAAAGTCTTAAAAGTATATATAAAAATTATTATATGTCGGTTTGGATCGAATTTTTTTACTCAATACTAAACCAAATCAAGCTAAACATAATCAAATTTTTTAATTGATTTGATCTGACTTTTCGATTTTGTGCGATTTTACGATTCGATTTGGACATCCCATTTAAAATCTGTGAAAAACATTCACATATGTTTTCTCAAAAAGCGAGAAAAGAGAGAGAAGAGATAGTCATGTGGGATAGATTGGTTATGACCCATTATTTTATCTATTTTAATATAACTTACCCAAACAAACTTTGTGAAGATTGAGTCATGACCTATTTATCGATTTGCCCCGCCTAAGTAGGACTCAATTTGCCCCGTTTGACATCTCTACTTTATGAAAATTCTACTTATGTTATGTTAACATCTATGTCTCACAATTATAATAGATGGAGTAGTACTCCATACTCATTGACTTAAAATATAAAATGCACCAATGATGATAAGAGACTTTACTGTGTTAGATAAGGCAGTCCAGTGCTGAACTATTCCGAGTTCACGTAAAGTTTCAGGGGAGGGGCGCATCCCAAAAGCGTGTGATGCAGGTAGCTTACACGACTTATAGGTTATACGGAGACAACTTTAACATTGATCCAAGGCTCCGCTTCCAAACTTTACTGTGCTGAACAGAGAAAAAGGTCACTTCCTGATTGATTCCTCTATTCTCAAGGCTCTTTTAGCTTTATAATATATATTCGTGAGCAACATTCAGATTCTTGGACATTTGTCTTCATCTTTATTTCATTGCCAATGTTTTAGCCAATCCAAGAATTCCAGTTTGTCATGTTACTTGGTCCCAATTTCTTGCAATGAATTATGCACAACTTGGGTTTTTCATCTTTATTTCATGTTCAGTGTTGGCTGTGGGCTCCCTGGAATCTGTACCACATCCTCAATTTCAGCAGCTATGCTTATAATTGTGTGGGAACAAAATTGTACAACTAGCCAACAGAATCCTAAGCTGCTGAATTTTCCTACTATGATTTAATATGAGTATTCGTGCACATAAACTGTTTGAATTTTTGTGCCTTTCCAACTCCAAATACCTAAATGCAGCTATTGCCTAATTTTGAAGCAAAGCTCACTAACATTGCCTTGCAAGATTAAAACAACTTCATATAAAAGTACACCCCCCCCCCCCC
>AWOL01S0057579.1:13656-31456 GCA_000715115.1 Nicotiana otophora
CGGTCATAAAGGGAAGATCGAGCAACAACACACGCAAATACCTACAACAAGAAGAATAAACTCGAGTTGGTAAATATCATTTTCAAAGACCACACTGTATGGTTTCTCTAAAGGCTTTGGTTGTAAGAGTGCTAACATATAACACGTAGGTTCAGTGGCGGACCGAAGTGGTGGCTAGCGGATTCAACTGAACCGCTTCACAAAAAAATAATATTATGTATATGTATAAATTAGGATTAAAGTTGTGTAAATTTTGCATAAATATTTTATTTGAACCCACTTGACAACTACTATTTTACCACTAAATTTATATACTTCTAAGATTGAACCCACTTGCATAAAATCTTGGGTCCGTCACTGTGTAGGTTAAGTGCAAGTTACGTGTAACAACCTAGTGACTAGTGATATTGTCATTAAAGTCTAAAGCTTGTCGCATTATATAGTTCATCTAAACTCATGTGAACCAGCTTTGGTATCATCGGTAACAGTAAAAGTCACTAGTAATATTGTCTGTTTTGAGCCTAGGCCCTCACCGTCACAAAAGGTCTAATAGGTTGTTTAGCCAAGCTTTTTGGGGGGCCAAAAGTGCTTTTTTCAAAAATTGAGGTGTTTGGCCAAGCTTTTAGAAGGAAAAAAAAAAGTGCTTTTGATGATAAGCAGAAGTAGTTTTGGAGAAACAGAAAAAAATAGCTTATCTCCAAAAGCACTTTTCTGAGAAGGTCTTTTGAGAAAAATACACTTAGATGCAGTTTTTAGTTTTCAAAAGTTTGACCAAACACTAATTACTGTTCAAAAATATTTTTCAAATTAATTAGCCAAACACAAAATGTTTCTCACCAAAAATACTTTTTGGAGAAATACTTTTGAAAAAAATACTTATCAAAATAAGTTGATTTTAGAAACTTGGCCAAACAAGTTATAAGGCTTTTGCCTTATATACATTAGTATATCTCAGGTGTTTTGCCCATGTGTAATTTGCCTAGGGCGTCATATTACGAGTTTGAACTATGCTGTGAAAAAAAGTTAAAGTCTGATATTTAAGTAGAAAAAGATAAAATATAAACTCATTATTATCCACTGGCCTACGAGAATTTCTCGGTAACAGAAAATGTGTTGTGTTGCTTGGTATCATCTGCTTAAGAATTATGGCAGGTCTCTTCTAATACTAGTTTAACAATGAACAGGACGAATCCTGCTCATTGAATTTAGTGATAGAAATAAAATAGCAAAGCTTTTGTCATAATCCCAACAGATAAAACCGTGTCATTGTCTAGCCTTTTGGCACTACACATTAGGAATTCAAAATTTGAATGAAGCAAAATTGCAGCTTGTGAAAGGGCCAAAAAGGGTTTGGAATGTGGTCCCAATTTTAATTGCTATTCTAATACGGCAAGAGTTATTAAAAATATAGCCAACCACCAATGGACCACTTCTGTTAATTCAAGTCCTAGTCTCAAAATAAAATCATATACCCTAAACTAAAATGATGCACAACTACTCTTGAATTTTGGCCATTCATTCAAGAAATAGGATCAGAACTGAGCCTTAATTCTTGTTCTTTTCCATCTGCAAAGAGATAATAAGTACAAATTTTGACATTGAACTTTGTTTTCAAGACGTGACCACTTTTTTGGCCAAATCTCGTGAGGACAATGACATTTCTTGTTTTTTTGGTAAAAGTTCAACAAAACCAGTGACAGATCACAGAACATCAATGGTTTTCAACTTCAGGACTTTCTCTTTTTTCTGTGGTTTGAACATGACTGATTCTTAGGGCAAACCCAATGTAAAATTTACCTATGCTTCCCACATGCGCCTCTTTTCAATAGTCACCATATATTTCCTTTTGCTTTCATTTTTATAAGGGTGATACTCGCACCAGCTTGTCTATACCTTGACTATTTTAGTGGATATTACCTCTCATTAGCATGGCTGCATGGGTTCGGAATAATTCTACCTACCAAGACTTAGGCAAATGAAAGAAAAATCGCCTAATATTTTTTCGGTCTACTAGGATTTGAACTCTGATCTTTTATAGTTTTCACCCACTTTATTGAACGCTAGACGACCCTCTTAGATGCATACTTCGTTTTCCTTAAATACACTTTTAATAAACAAGAGAAAATTCCCCTTTTAAATGGTGTAAGTGTTCTCTGAAAAGAAAGTGAGCTTCCTTCTATAAGGAATCAATTGAGAATGAAATGCAAGCCATTTGTTCTGTCCAAATTATTTTACCTTCTTTTGGATAAATAGTTACTCTAAAGTAGTAAGTAATATTTACCAATAAAACTGCAAAGTGTAGAACTGTCAAATATGCACAAATGTAGTATGTTAAGGTGTTCTTTATGCAACATAATATGATACAATATCTTTAAAAAAACATGGCTAATATTATAGTATCAAAAAAAAAAAAATAGACCTAGCAAAATCAACTATAACCCTGAAATATATCAATAACATAACAAAGGCAAATAATTGGAATATCATAATGTGGCATAATTAGAGTGCATGTGCACCACTTACTAGGGATAAAATTAAAAAAAAAAATTCTTTTGATTTGCTGGATATATGTACCATTAGCCATGACAAAATCATTCAAAATATTACGACCAATGGTATCCGATGTAAAAAAAAAATGATTCGTACACTATTGTTATTATCTTAAAAAAACAATTCTCAGCAAATCTCAGAGATACTATTGTTGAGTAAAAAGAGAAAGTCTTTTCCTTTCAGCTAAGCAAAAACCATCAAATGACTACTGAAATATTAAAAACAGATTAAGAATCCAGAGAACTTACAATCAAATCTCTATTTTCTATCTGAAAACTAAAATTAATACAAGAGGGGAGGTAATTGCTGTACGTTTGGTTAATAGATGGAAAGAGGTAAAAAAAATAAAGAAATTTAAACCTCTTCATCTAAATTTGAAAGGGATTTAAACCATAACAGATTCATTATCAACTGGCTTGTAAGTTGAAGGTGAAGAAGCCAATGGAATTACCTTTACAGAAGTAGAATTGTGAACTTGTAATTGCTGAAGTGGCTCCCTCAATTTGCTCTTACCAAGAAAAGAAACAAATGACCCTTTCTCCTCATTAGCAAATGGTTTATTAATTACAGAATCTTGAAAAGAAACCTCATTTTTAAGACCCCTTTTCTCAGCTTCTTCAATCAATCTTCTTATAAGTTTCTCCTCAGCATCTCTTAGGAACTTAAATTTTGGAGGGGGAGAAGATCTTAATCTGTTTAGTTCAGATTCTGTTGAAGATTCAAAGAGAGGATTGAATCCTTGGCAATTGTAAGAATCAAGATTGTGACCTTTAATAGGAGGTGAAGACAAAGGAGTAAGAATTAAGTCACTTAAACTTCTAGTTCTTGAACAAGTTCTACTTCTATCACCTCTTGATTTACCATCTTCAGATTCCAAATCTTCTTTTGTTTCCTCTTTAATTGTGAATAAAAATCTTGGAGGTCCACAAAGATTGTGTAACCTCATTAATTCTGACTCCACACTATCTTCACCATACCCTTTTAGTAGCAAATCTTTGCTATTGCCTAACTCCAAATCTTGATCTTGACCATTCATTTCTGGATTTCTCAATGTGCTGTTTAGTTCTTGACTGCTTACATTGTTTACTGAATTAGGCTTCTTCCAACATAAAAGATGAAAAAGTTCAGTCCCATAACTGCTGCTGCTGCTGTATTCATCCTCTGATTCACTCTTTGGGATTCTTTTCTTTACCCATAACAAGTAATACAACTCTGCTACTAGTCCCATGAGTATACACCCAAAAACAAAACTCAAACCAATTCCTAAACCACTAAAAGATGCCATCTTTTTAGAGGAAATCTCACATCCAAATCAAAAAGCTACAATCTTGAAAACAAACCTTTTCTGGATTTTCCTTAGTGAGCAAAAAGAAGCTGAAAAGCCAGTACCTTTCCAATCTAATACTAAGCAAGTGACACTGACAATTGACCAAAAACTTCAAATTTTGCTACTAATTCCACAAAATCAAGAAAATCTTTAAAGACTCCCCATGAGAATACATCCAAAAACAAAACTCAAACTAATACCTAAACCACAAAATGATGCCATTTTTTAGAGGAAAACTCGCATCCAAATCAACAAACTACAATCTTTCAAACAACCCTTTTATAGATTTTCACTAATGAGCGAAAAGAGGCTAAAAAGCCAGTACCTTTTCAATCTAAAACTAAGCAAGTGACACTGAAAATTGACAAAAATTTCAGATTGAAAAACCAATGCAATTTGTTCCTACTAATTCCACAAAATCAAGAAAAAAATTTAAAGACATCCCATTTAAAGTTTTTCCTCTGAAACTCAGATCCTGAAAAAAACCACTCATGATACCTTAAAGGAAAAAAGACCCCCTTTTTTGGAACATTAATATATATTTGCCTGAAACACACGCTAAGAAAAAAGCTGCGCCTGTCTGGAAATTTACTGCGGTTGTAAGGAGTAAAGAAAGATACTATAACCTTTAAGGTTGGCGGAATTAAACAACATAGGAAAAAAAGAAAATTGCAGAAAGGGAAAGAAACTGAACTCACTAATAAGCACTATATATAAGGAAAGTGGCGTAAAGTATAAACTGATATTGTATAATTTGAATATCATAATATTATGAGGACATGGAGAGTAGACTGTAGAGGGTGTATATTGACTGGCAAAGATGGTGTTTTCTGTATTTTAGTGCAAAAAATGGTTGGTTATATGAGTCAGTGTCTTCTGGGGATATAGCTCCTCACATGGGCTGGGAAAAAGCATGCATTAGATAATATTTGTTTGAACAGGATTTCAAAAGGGGTTTTAAAAAAGTTTTTTTGGTTATAGTTTTTTTTGTGGAAGTAGGTAACTATAAAAAAACATCTTAGAAATAACAATAACATTTGTATCTGTAAACTCTTTTTATACAATATGTCCAAACCTTAATCTGAACGTAAAAATTTGAATTTTCTTTGACAAGAAAAACCTATGAAGTAAGCTGAAAATAAGATCGTAAGCTTAACTTAATCTCAAAAAGTAGCTCCATCTTTCAGGGTTATTTAAAATCGTATAAGAATGTTAAAACTCGCCCACTTAATCGATGCTTAGGAATGGACATCTAGATTTTAGAGCTTGGAGTAGTATAATTTGAGTGGCCAAACAAGTAGTCTACTATCAAGGATTAATCTATCTCTAAGGGGCCGTTTGGTAGTTGAAGATAAATTATGATGGATTAGTTATATTAAGAATAATTATATTTGGATTAGTTATTTTAGTATTATATTTTATTGACTGTTTGGTATTAATCCTTGTTTACCCTCGAAATCGGATAACAATTGAATTTGTTAGTGGTTTAAAGGATATGCGGATTAACTTGATACTGAACGATAAATTAGATTGCAATTGAAATAAATAACGGTAAATTAACTATAAACCACACGGATTGGGTAATTTCGGCCTAGGAAAGCTCACCACCCTTGAGTTGAATATACTTTGATTGACATCAAGATAACAAAGAATAAGAATCTAGAGGATAACAGTAATATATTGCTTATGAGTGTATGTTACAATGTCTTCCATGAATTGTGAGGACCCCCTTTGTATATTAGGGGAACTTACTTTTTAAGGTATTATTCTATTATTATTTCATAAAAGGTAAAATGGTCCTTGATTTGTTGATCGTTGGTCCTTTTTTTGGTATGTTCCGTGATTTTTGCCGTAATGCCCTGTTAGTTACGGGAATTTCGGATTCCTATCGGATACGCTGGCAATATATTCCTTGAAACTGTTATGACCGGGACTCGTTATGACCTCGATAAACTCAAAGGCAAGTTGGTGGTTCTGATGACTAATTCGGTAAGGCAGAAACCGATTTTCGGGATTTTTTCACCATCTCTCGATCCCAAATTGTCGTGTTGGATGCTCGGTCAAATCCTGAATTCAATTTTACCCATATACAGATAGTCTCATCATTTTTCGAAGAGTAAATGACGAGAAATGATGTGAGCTCCCGATTTCTTCTTCGATAAATCATGACGTAAGCAGCAAAATCATGACGTAAGCGATAAGAACAGTTGAAACTTCCCATCGGTCCAGTCTTCTAGGCATTACATGTGTGTTAGTTAACGGTCGGTCACTCCAAGATGTGAACCGTCGTTTGGAAAACTATAAATACCCTCTCATCTATTTATTTGAACTATACTATCCTCTTTGTTCTTGGGCACCTTAGATCCGGTCATCATCGCCTTCTGTAAGAGGTACGAGGTGACCCTCGGTCAGATTCATCCTTCGTTCTAGAGGATAGTAATTCTCCTCCGCTTCTTCGCGAGCAAGACCGAGGGGTGTCCCTTTACCATCGATCATTTTATGCGTTTGTATAGCCCCCGACTTTATCGAGGTGGACTGATTAAGCTGGCCCGTCGGGCTAGTAAGGCTCCATTTTTCAGCATCGATGAAGATTCTAACCGAAGCTAGTTAGGTCATTTTGTCCGAGTGAAGACTCGGATTTGATCCCAGCCGAGCATATGCCATTTCCGGAGAAATGGAATATGAAATGTAAGTATAAGCTCGCTTTTAAGATTTCGTTCGTTGCTCTTCTCTTTTCCTTCTCTCTCATCTATATTTTGTGGTGGTGCAGCTGTTGCTCGGATGCCGGATGCAATTCCTCGACTTAAGGAATGGGTCGAGGGTATCGTGAAACAAAGATTTATTCTGAGTGTTCGTGGCGCGAGCTCTCGAAGGGCCGATGGGAGGCCCGTTCCCATGGTAAGAGTTTTCTCAAGTGACTTTGATTTCCCTTTCGCGCTATCGATTTCTGACTTGCTTTTACTTCTTTTTTGCAGGTTTACCAAAAGATGTCGAGATGAGGCCTCCATCCGATAATATCGATATCTTCACCGAGCCCCCTGCCTTAGGGCAGGATAAAGAGAAGAAAAGGAAAAAGGCTCAAAGTTCTCCGGGCCCTGAGAAAAAGAGGTCAAAGAAAATATTGGCGCGTAAACCCAAGGGAAGCACCAGTGGTCGAGCGCTGTCCCCGGACTCACTCTATCGATTGAGGGATGAGTCTGAGGGGGAAGGAGAAGCCTTTGACCTGGTGGCCAGTATGTCGTCATAGCTCGAAGGGCAAGGGGCCTCCGAACCAGGTGGAGGTGAGGCCAATTTTCATCATGTCGGGGAGGACGAGGTGGAGGCAGGAGCTGAGGCTTCCCGAGATGCGGGAAAAGCCCTGTAGGAAGCACTCGGCCTGATAGAGTTTGTCGAGTCGCCCTCGTTCACAGAATCGATGTTTAACAAGGACCAAGTAGCAAAAGAATGCCCATCGAGGGGCCCCATAGATCGAACGACCCCTTCCGTGAGTGTTTCGACGGTATGGATTCGACGACCACGAAGGACGCCATTGGATTTGGTGATTTAAAGGTACTGAGGAAGAGCTTGCCCTCTAAGGCAAGCGGCCTTCATCGAGCCAGAAATTGGTCGATCGATTTCCTGCCCCTAGTGCATATCCTGATCGGAAATGCATCAGTTCTTTCCGCCCCCGTAGGGGTGGCCAGTTATCTTCGGTGCCAGATGATCAAGCTAATATGAACGAGATGGATGCACCCTGCCTTTTCAATGAAGCGTAAAAGGTGCTGAACCGGGTAAGTTTCTACTTTCCTAAGTGAATTTTTGATTTACACTTAGATTATTTTGCAGATGACTTAGCGTTTATTTTCTTGTTCGTAAGCTTCGGTGCTTCATCGTGAAGCTTTTTTAGGTACCGGGATGACCTGAAACAACTCGAAGCTGGAGTTCGGGAGCTTACTGAGAAGAGAGACACCTTTAAACTTCTTAGTGAGCAGCTCGAAGGGGAGACTAAGAACCTATGTGCCGAGCTGGAAGAGGCCCGGAAGGATCATGCTGACTTGGTTGATCAAAGTTTTCAAAGTAAGTGATGATGAATTTGAACCAGTGACTGATGGTCAAAATCCGCAGGTGCAGCAAAAACTCGATCGGATTGCTCAGCTTCGAGCTGAAATGGATATAGTCAAAGCTGAGATCAATGAATAGAGAGACAAAATGGATCGTTTGGCTTCGAAAAAGAGGCTATTCAGGCACAACTAACTTCGACTGAAATCCAACTAAGAGAGGCAAAGGAAAGGGCCGAGGTTCAGACAAAAAAGGTTGAAGAGCTCTAATCTCGCCTCGGTTCGATAGTCTGAGATCGAGATAATCTGGTCGAGGAGCTTAAAACGACCAAGTCAGAGGTCGACGTGGCCAAGTACGAAGCTGCTGAAATGGTGGCCCAGTATAAGGCCGATGCCGAGGTTACTCAAGAACAATCAAAAAATATAGCTGAGCATATGAAGTGGCAATCTCAAAGACAGGCCCTCGAGGAAGTTCACGCTCGGGGTTTTGACTTATCGGTCGAGATCAAGGATGCCAAGGTGCTCGAAGTCGAGGACATGAAGCTGGCCTATCCCGAGGAGGAGGAGGATTCCGAGGACTCAAGCGGGTCCGATGATGGAGAAGACCCCGGGGATCCTGGTGACAAGGCAGGCTCCGACTAAGATCAGGCCGCTTCTGTTTGATTTTATTTCTTTTTGTACTTAGTACTTTGTGTTAAGGCTGCTTGGCCTTTGTAAAGACATACATCATAAATACAAGCTTTCAATTTCTTTTTGATAATTCCCGAGTTCTTCCTTTGCTTTTCTTTTTTATGTTTTTGCAAAGATTAGAATTCCTTAGCATTAAATAGTCATGTTCGGAATTCCGAATAGGCTTTGCCTTCGATTTCATAATCTCTTAAGGCATCGCGGGATCCGGAATGTTCGGGAACATTTCCCCGAAATACTTATACTTTTTAGTATATGACTTGACGAAAGTATGTTTTGCTCAGGTTTTCGTCAAATCCTGTAACATCGGGTTTTTTTAACTCGGAAATGGCCTTAACCTTTAGTTCAGGCAATGTCAAATAAGTTTCATGCCCTCGGGTTTTTATATCCCGGGATGGCCGTAGCCTTTTAATTCGGGCAATACCAAATAAATTTTGTGTCCTCGGGTTTCGTTAACCCGGAATGGTCGTAGCCTTTTAATTCGGACAATGCTAAATAAGCTTTGTGCCCTCGGATTTTATATCCCGGGATGACCGTAGTCTTTTAATTCGGGCAATGCAAAATAAGCTCTGTGCCCTCGGGGTTCGTTAACCCGGAATGGCCGTAGCCTTTTAATTCATGCAATGCTAAATAAGCTTCGTGCCCTTGGGTTTCGTTAACCCGGAATGGCCGTAACCTTTTAATTCGGGAAATGCTAAATAAGCTTCGTATCCTCGGGTTTTTATATCCCGGGATGTCCGTAGCCTTTTAATTCGGGAAATGCCAAATAAGCTTCGTGCCCTCGGGTCTTGTTAACCCGAAATGGTCGTAGTCTTTTAATTCGGGCAATGCTAAATAAGTTTCGTGCCCTCGGGTTTCGTTAACCTGGAATGGCCGTAGCCTTTTAATTCGGGTAATGCTAAATAAGCTTCGTGCCCTCGGGTTTCGTTAACTCGGAATGGCCGTAGCCTTTTAATTCGGGCATTGATAAATAAGCTTTGTGCCATCGGGCTTCGTTAACCCGGAATGGCCTTAGCCTTTTAATTTTGGCAATGCCTAAGTGGCAGTCCCCGAGTGAAGTGGCTCTTGGGCTCGATGTCTTCAGCGAACCAAACGAAAAAATCTTTGAGAGGACATGAATTTTTATTCAAAAGGTATAGGCTTCCTTTCAATTTTGTGCGTAGTATATAACGTTAAACTTGTATTTTGTGTCCGGGCTTGGGTGATCTATGTGAGCACAGTCCAATCGATCGTTTGGCCTCTACAGAAAATCTTATTATTGAGCGACCCTAGATTGTTCGAGCACAAGAATCAAAAATCATTCCTCCCGAATTATGCCCCTTAGTGTTCGGGGTTTGTCGTAGATAAGCCTCGAATATTGTTGACTTTACCTCTAAGTTAGCATGATTTCATTGTTGCCTCGTTAAAAATCTTGCCAAAAAATCTATTTGGGACAAAATCGGATCAAGGGAAAAAAGAGTACAATGCATGCTTTCAGGCCTAAAGAATTATGTTGGGTACCTGCGAGTGTTAGTAAAAAATGTAGCTTAGTAAAACAAGATGGTCGGGGTCGTACCTTAGTAATAATATCGCTTCAAGTGGGTTATGTTCTAGTTATTCGGTAATTGTCCAACGTTCATTGTTCCGAGTTTGTACGACCCTTTTTCGGTGATCTCAATAATCTGGTACGGGCCTTCCTAATTTGGTCCCAGTTTTCCTTCGTTAGGATTTTGACTATTTAATGTGACCTTCCTCAATACCAAGTCCCATACATTGAAGTGTCGAAGGTTGGCTCTTTGATTGTAATATCTCTCGATTCGTTATTTCTTAGCCGCCATTCGAATGAGGGCGGCATCACGTCTTTCATCTAGTAGTTCCAGACTTATGTTCAGGATCTCGTTATTTGCTTCTTCGGTAGCATATCGAAACCTGAGACTTGGTTCTCCGACTTCGATCGGTATCAGACCTTCGGCACCGTAAACTAGCGAGAACGGGGTGGTCCCGGTACAAGACTTAGAAGTTGTACGATATGCCCAAAAGACTTCGGGCAGGATTTCCTTCCATTTTTCTTTGGCGTCGACCAACCTATTTTTGAGGTTTTGGATTATAGTTTTATTGGTTAATTCTGCTTGTTCGTTCCTACTAGTGTGGTAGGGAGTTGATAAGATCCTTTTGATCTTATGATCTTCGATAAACTTGCTTACTTTGCTACCAATATACTGTTTCCCATTGTCGTACATGATTTCGGCCGGTATTCCGAACCGACATATGATATGGTCCCAAATAAAATCAATGACCTCCTTTTCCCTGACCTTCTCATATTCCTGGGCCTCCATCCATTTAGAAAAATAGTCAGTCATAAATAAAATAAATTGGGCTTTACCGGGTGCTCGTGGAAGCGGGCCAACGATGTCCATCCCTCATTTTATGAATGACCACGGTGATAAGACTGAATGTAGCAGCTCTCAGGCTCGATGAATCATCGGAGCATTCCTTTGGCATTCATCACGTCTTCGTACGAATTCCTTTGCATCTTTTTCCATGTCGACCAAGTAGTAATCGGCCTTGATTATTTTTCGGACCAGTGCTTCGGTACCTGAATGATTTTCGCAGGTGCCTTCGTGAATTTCCCTCAAAATGTATTCGGTATCTCCTAGTCCTAAACATATCGCGATTGGTCCATCGAAAGTTCTTCTGACTAAGGTTCCATCCTCGGACAAACTAAACCGGGTCGCCTTCATACGTAGGGCCCTCGATTCCTTTGGATTAGAGTTTAATTTTCCGAATTTCAAATATTCTATGTATTTGTTTCTCCAATCTCATGTTAGGATTGTTGTGTTTATTTCGGCATGGCCTTCTTCGACTACCGATTTTATTAGTCGTACGACTGCCCCTGAATTGAGCTCATTGTCTTCTACCGACGACACCAAATTAGCGAGTGCATCAGCCTCGATGTTTTGATCTCGCGGCACGTGTTGTAGAGTCCATTCCTTGAACCGGTGTAATGTTACCTGTAATTTATCTAGGTATCTCTGCATTCGTTCTTCTCTTACTTCGAAGCTCCCATTAACTTGGTTTACCACAAGGAGTGAATCGCACTTAGATTCGATCGCCTCCACCCCCAAACTTTTAGCTAGTTCGAGACCTGCAGTCATGGCCTCATATTCGGCCTAATTGTTAGTCTATCTTATAGTTCTAATAGATTGTCTAACTACATTGACATTTGGTAGTTTTAACATGATTCCAAGCCCGGACCCTTCGCGTTCGAGGCCCCATCTGTAAAAAGGTCCCAGATCCCCGAAGAAGTCCCCAAGTTTAATAATAACTCTCTTTTGACTTCGGGTACCAGCGCCGGCATAAAATCGTCCACAAAGTTTGCCAGAATTTAGGATTTAATAGTGGTTTGGGGTCGATATTCAATGTCGTACCTGCTGACCTCAACGACCCACTTAGCTAATCGTCCCCAAGAGTTCGGGTTTATGCATTATATTTCTCAATGGGTATGTAGTCACAACACGTATGGGGTGGCACTGAAAATACGGTTGCAACTTCCTAGAGGCACTTAGCAAGGCAAGTGCCAATTTCTCTAGGTGAGGGTATCTAGTTTCGGCCCCACTGAAAGTTCTGCTAACATAGTAAATTGGGAATTGCGTACCTTTTTCTTCCCGGACCAAGACTCCACTTACTACTATTTTCCAGACCGCCAAATATAGGTATAGTTGTTAGTCTATCTTCGGCATATGGAGCAGTGGCGAGCTTGATAGATATTGCTTGAGCTCTTCCAAGGCCCGTTGGCATTCCGGAGTCCATGAGAAGTTACTCTTTTTCTTTCTTAATGAGAAGAATCGGTGAGTTTTATCGGAGGACCTCGAGATGAATCGCCCTAGAGCGGCTATACGCCCGGCTAGCCTCTGCATGACCTTTACGTTATCTACAACTGTGATATATTCGTTGGCTTTGATCTTATCCGGATTAATCTCGATTCCCTGGTTGGATACCATGAATTCGAGGAATTTACCCGATCCAACTCCAAACGCACATTTTTCCGGGTTCAGCTTCATGTTATATTTTTTCAATACGTTGAAGGTTTCCTGTAAGTGTTTTAAATGGTACTCTACTCGCAGGGACTTAACCAACATATCGTCAATGTAAGCTTCCATTGATTTTCCTATTTGTTCATCGAACATCCGGTTTACTAGGCGTTGGTAAGTGGCACCGACTATTTTTAACTCAAATGGCATTACGTTATAGTAGTATGTGCTGTATTTAGTGACAAAGGAGGTTTTTTCTTGATTATTCTGGTTCATTCGTATTTGGTTGTACCCGGAGTAGGCATTGGGAATACTGAGGATCTCGTAGCCGACCGTGGCATCGATCATGCGATCGATGTTGGGCAATGGGAACGAGTCCTTGGGACATGCTCTATTCAAATCCTTGTAGTATATACACATTCTTAATTTATTCCCTTTTTTGGGAACTACCACTATGTTTGCTAATCAATTTGGGTATTTAACTTTCCGAACGAACCCTATTTTAAGGAGTTTAGATACCTCGTTCTTGATGAAAGCATGTTTGACCTCGGATTGGGGCCTCCTTTTCTGCTTGACCGGGTATAACTTTGGATCCAAGCTTAGCTTGTGAGTGATTATTTTTGGTGGTATCCCTTTCATTTCGAGGTGGGACCAAGCAAAACAATCTTTGTTAGCTATAAGAAATTGAATCAGAATTTTTCTGAGCTCGGGGTGTAACCTCGTGCCTAGGTATACCTTTCGATCGGGCAAGTGTTCACTTAGTACGACTTGCTCCAGTTCCTCGACCGTTGATTTTGTAGTATCGAAATCATCAGGGGTTATGAAAGACCTGAGGACTCTGTAGTCATCACCCTCGTATATTCCCTACTCCTCTAATTCAGTCGAGGTTGGTATCGGTAATTTCTATTTGGCTCCATTTTTTATAACTGGATCTGTACCCTGAGATATATTGAGAGTGGATGTCGAGATCACATCATCGACTGCGAATATCTTTCTTGCTGCTGTTTGTTCCCCGTACACTATTTTGGTTCCTTCGGGTGTCGGGAATTTCAAAACCTAGTGTAATGTCGAGGGTATTGCTCTCATGTTGTGAATCCATGGCCTTCCAAGTAAAGCATTGTATCTCATGTCCCCTTCGATTACATAGAACTTGGTTTCCTGAATAGTTCCGGTGACGTTTACCGATAATGTTATTTCCCCTTTAGTGGTCTCACAGGCCATATTGAACCCGTTTAGGATTCAGACTGCAGGTACGATCTGACCTTGTAGGCCGAGTTGTTCCACAACCCTCGATCTGATGATGTTGGTTGAGCTACCTGGATCAATCAACACACGTTTAATTCAATATTTATTTACGAGTATCGATATTACCAGTGCATCATTGTGGGGATGTGTGATCCTCTCTGTATCTTTGTCATTGAACGACAAAGTCCATTCCGGTAGGTAATATCGAGTCCGTTTTTCCCTTGTGATGGGAAGTTTGGTGCGATTCAACATCGGTCCCTGGGGAATGTCTACCCCACCGATGATCATGTTTATGATGTGTTGAGGTTCTTCTGGTCCGGTTCGTTTATTCGAAACTCTGTTCTTGAAATGGTTCTTGGCCCGATCACATAGGAATTCTCGGAGATGCCCGTTGTTGAACAACCGGGCTACCTCTTCCCTTAATTGTCAACAGTCTTCTGTTCTGTGACCGTGAGTGCCGTGGTATTTACATATAAGGTTAGGATCCCTTTGTGCTGGATCGAATTGTAAAGGCCGAGGCAATTTGGTATCTTTGATGTGTCCGATGGCTGACACGATAGCATAGGCATTGACGCCGAAATTATACTCTGATAGCCTCGGTCTTCATTAAGCCTGATGGGCCTGTCGAAGCTGTTTTTGCCCATGAGCCCTTGGCTATTCCTTCTTTCATTTCTCATAGGGTTTCGCCCGGATCCACTACTTCTCCGGTCCCCATTGTACGGTTGATACCAATCTCGGTTTGATCTAGGTTCCTGATCGGTGCCTCTCTTGACTTGGTCGGTGATCCTGACGGGATGTACGGATCCGAAAGGGGTCCCGAGTTGGTCATCCTCGACCCTGAATTTTGATTGATAACGGTTATGGACATCGGTCTAGGTGATGGCTGGATATTCTACCAAGTTATGTTTCAACTGCTGTGAAGCCAATGAGCTTCGAATGTTGAGTCCTTGGGTGAAAGCCTGAACGGACCAATTGCCCGTGATCGGGGGCAAATCCACCTGTTCCATATGGAATCGAGAAACGAACTCTCTGAGCATCTCGTTATCCCTCTGCTTTACTTTAAAAAGGTCTGCCTTCCTGATTTCGACCTTTATAGCACCGGTGTGTGCTTTTACGAAGGAATCTACAAGCATAGCAAACGAGTCAACAAAATTAGGATGAAGGTTGTGCTACCATACCATATGATAGCATCCTAGGAAGCTCAACTCTATTCAAGGACAAGGATGAAGCTTTGGAATCTCAAAGATGGCCTTTAACAATATGTCAAGCTAAAGAGTTGCAAAATAAGGCTATTAAACTTCAAGTGCAAATAAAGAAGCTTTTAATTGTGGAGGACGAGATCAAGACCAAAGGAGATAAATTATACAAGTTTTATAATTATTTGGTGGCCCAAATTGAAGTCCAAGAGGAGAAAGATTGAGTCCCGAACTCGACCCTTGAAATCTAGAAAAAAGGCACCCAGAAGAGCCCAAAATGAGCTTAAAAGAGGTCCAAATGGGGTGTTTGAAATGGAGCCCAATTGGAATCCAAATCAATGACCCAAACTAATAGTTTTAAGGCCCAAATCTGCCCCAAAGGGATTTGGCCGTCCCCTACCTAATTTTTTGACTTTTCTTATTTCTTAGCAACCACCCTACCTAATTTTAATGACTTTGTTACCCCTTAGCAGCTCCATACCTAATTGTAATGACTTTTTATGCCTTAGTACTCCTATAAATAAGGAGTTCTTCTCATTCATTGAGACACTTCATTATTGATTAAGTATATCATACTTTGAGAGTTCTTTTGAACCTTTGTTACTTGTGCTTTGAGATTTATCTTTCAACCTTTACTAGTTCATAGTTCAAGGTAGTAAGATTACTTCTCTATTGTGATATCTTTGATTCCTTTGTGGTATTCTTAGAAGGCGATTAATACTAGTTATTAATTGTTGTCTCAAGTTACTCGTAAAGCGGTCAAGATCCGAATCTATTGTTTTGATTTGCTTTTAAGTAAAGGCGTTTGATTTCTTCAATAAATCAAGACGTTGTTACTTTGATCTTGTCAAGGCTATAGAACTTGCGTTCTTGGAAGTTCTTGGAATTCTTTCCTTGAATTTTCCCATATCCTTTATTTTCTGCCCTTAAGTGCTAGTTGTTCAATTCCTTATTGTTATTGCTTCCGCATTTACTTTTCAAATTCTTACTCTAGTTTGGATTTCCGACCTTGTCGTTATCAAGTGGTATCAGAGCGGTTCTATCAAGGTTTCGTTCTTGATAATTCTGGAAATTTCTTGAATACTAAGAGCGGAAAAAAAAAGTTAAAAAAAAACAAAAAAAAAACGAAAATCAATTTTTTTATGCTCTCCAGGAAATTTTCTTTTGTATCTAATTTGTTTCCAAAAACTATCAAAGGAAACAAGAAGAGGGGATCTTAGATTTCAAAGATAAGACAAAAATTCAATTTTTCTTACTCTTTCTAATCTAAATATATAATTTTTTTCTTTTTTGTTCGTGTCTTGTTTCAACCGAGCCTAATAGTTCTAGGATTTGGTTCTTCTTTCATTTGTTCC
The DNA here is from genome assembly GCA_000715115.1 of Nicotiana otophora. NCBI lineage: Eukaryota > Viridiplantae > Streptophyta > Magnoliopsida > Solanales > Solanaceae > Nicotiana > Nicotiana otophora. The sequence goes on from AWOL01S0057579.1 coordinate 30,064, forward strand.
CCCAAAACATCTGAATTTTACTACTAAGAACTTCATACGAGTTGGGTTTAACTATAAATCTATAAAGTATTTTGTTCAAAGATTATTTCGAGAGGAAAAAAAAGGCAAGAGCGGTGAGAGCATTATAGGGAAAAAGTCAAATTTGAGAGATACATATTTCCCTTAATCTATGTCAAGATGTCTCAAACAGGTAGTTACAGTGGAAGGAGGAAAGCTATGACTCAACAACTTGAAAAGTCGAACTTACAGTATACCGAATGGAAGGAAGACAATGGTAAAGTTATTTTTCAAACAAGAGCTAAAGTGATGTCTGCAATTTATGCCCTTAGAATTGACAAAGCATTTGGCTATAACTTAATTAGCACTTATATGGTTGAGAAATTGAACTTGCCTTGTGTTGAACATATTGAACCCTACATGTTGAAAGGGGTAAAAGTAGATAAAAGAGTGTTCTTGCCATTCTCTATTGGAAGATATGAGGATGTGATTTGGTGTGATGTCATTCCGATGAATAGTTTTCATATCTTGTTGGGATGGCCATGGTATGTCTATAGAAGTGCTTCATATAGTATTGAAAAAAATAGATACTCTTTTGAGATTAATGGGAAGAAACTCATTCTTGGGCCTTTGACTCCCTCACAAATTTGTGAAGATGAAAAGATTGTTAAAGAGAATATGAAAAAATATGAGAGAGAAAAGATTGAGAGGAGTAAGGGAGTGCATGTTGACATTCCAAGAGAGGAAAAAGGAGAGGTTGTCTTGAGTGAAAAGAGTGGGATGTCAAGTGAGGTAAAGAATGATATTGAAAGAAAAGACAAGAGAGAAGGTAATGAGATGAACAAAGTTTGTGAGGTAGAGAGAGAAAAGCAAGAGGGATTGAGTGAAAGCAAAGAAAAACTCTTTAATGAGAGAAAAGAGGCTAAGGATGAGGAAAACGTTAGTCTTGTGATAAAAGCCANCTGAACATATTGAACCCTACATATTGAAAGGGGTAAAAGTAGATAAAAGAGTGTTCTTACCATTCTCCATTGGAAGGTATGAGGATGTGATTCGGTGTGATGTCATTCCGATGAATAGTTTTCATATCTTATTGGGATAGCCATGGTATGTCTATAGAAGTGCTTCATATAGTATTGAAAAAAATAGATACTCTTTTGAGATTAATGGGAAGAAACTCATTATTAGGCCTTTGACTCCCTCACAAATTTGTGAAGATGAAAAGATTGTTAAAGAGAATATGAAAAAATATGAGAGAGAAAAGAATGAGAGGAGTAAAGGAGTGCATGTTGACATTTCAAGAGAGGAAAAAGAAGAGGTTGTCTTGAGTAAAAAGAGTGGGATGTCAAGTGAGGTAAAGAGTGATATTGAAAGAAAAGAAAAGAGAGAAGGTAAT